>JAUZND010052553.1:0-41952 GCA_034780555.1 Coelogynopora nodosa | reverse complement strand
AAATATAGGACAAACTGAGGGAATTCCCTACTTAGTTCGTATTAGTTAATATTTTCTTAATACTCGTTCCGGAATACGAACTAAACTAGAAAGATAATATTGTATTAGCTAATACTATATTAAGCCTAAAACAGTATTAACTTAATACGCGTACGGGAATTTACTTATTATTGATTTATTATTATTATTATTATTTATTATTATTTATTGATTTATCCGATCTGTATAATATTAACAGATGATTCTATCAATGCAATCGATATACTAGGAATTTATTGAAATAATGTTTTCCATCAAACCATCAACCACGCAGATATGTGAAGAAAATTAGTTGACGTCTATATCAATTTTGAAACATTATTATTATTATTATAAGCCCGAAGGGTAGATTTATTTAACATGACCCCTATGATACAACTCTGTTACAAGGGAGACTTGACTCAAGTGGCAATTGAATTTTATTTGTCCACCAAGTGTCCAAAGCCTTCAGCAAACTGCTCCTCTGCCTTTTTCTTCATTCTTTGCAACAAGACTCGCAGGAGAATGTTACTTGTGTGACTAATAGAGGTAATTGTTGGGTGATCAGCACTCGACAAGGTACCAAAATGCGTTACTCCAGTTATAATTAATTGATGTAAGATTAAACCATAACAACAGAATAGTAGCAACCAACTAGCTAACTAGTAAATAATACTAATTATTGTACAAAGTATATAATGTATTATTCAGACTCTAATGACACAATTATTTACAAACTTATTATCTGAACACTAAGATTATATCTATATCACATGTATAACATGAATGATATATAATACATGGTGAACTGGCATACAATACAGTATTTTAAATATGCAGTATAATATAGTATATACAGAAATATGGGGTCTACAGAACTTATAGATGCTAATATATTAAGCACAAGTCTAAACCTAGAACTTTTCGTATTTGATAAAAAACATGTTAAATTACAGTAAGATGGCATTTAGTGTAAAATAGATGTACCCCGCTAAGTAACTAAGTGTTATTTCTTATTCTAAACTAAAATCACCTGACTGCTATGATACATTGACTAGTATACCTAGTTTATTCTTGTCTAGTTTACGCAATACTTTTTATAAACACAACAAATTCTAATTCGCTTTTGAAGCCAGTTCCTCAACATCAGTTTCTTCAGGTTTGGCATTGGATCGCTCTATTGCAATATTCATTCTTCCTGTCATCCTATTGCGAAGCCGCATTAACGGCCTAATTATCAGAATTCTCGCTTTGAACTCTTTATCCTTCACACTTTTCTTTATGGTGATAATGCTTCCACTGTTTCTAAATTTTCCGCAAAAGTTCGGTGCAGAGAAAATAGTTAGAAGCCGTCGGTCGACAAAGAACTCATACCCCTTGTCCAACATTTCGTTAGATCGGATAATTTGTTGAAATCCAAAGCGATCGCAAAAATCCGCAACAACCTCTGGGCCGTAAAGATATCCAAGACCGGTCGGATTTTGTTCCCAAAGTAAGATTTCTGAATCGGCATCTGACCAAAGAAAGTGTGTTACCAACGGATTGAAATTCACATCTGATGGGCGAGCTATCGTTTTTGTCATAAATTCTTTGAGGTCGATTTGTGTTTTAAGAGACGAGTACTGGATCCCCGGCGATAAACCGCTATGGGTACAAAATATATTATCTTCAATAATTGCTGCAATCGGCATATACTCAAAGGTGGAAATAATAGCCTTCCATAGACGACTATTATATCGACGGAAACATTCTTCGTAGAATCCAAAATGTCGTGAAACTCTTCTGCACTCGTGGTTACCGCGGAGTAGAAAAATGCTACTAGGATAGCGAACTTTATAGGCAAACAAAAGAGAAATGACCTCAATACTCTGCGGTCCTCTATCAACGTAGTTGCCTAGAAATAGATAACGCGAAACTGGCGGGTGTCCAAGAGTGTTAAATATTCGTAATAGATCACCATAGTGGCCGTAAATGTCCCCTATGATATAAAGGGGACGATTTAGCGATATTTCTAAACACACGGGGGCATCCAGAAAAATATCTATCACAAGCTGGCAAATGTTGGATATTTCCATTTCAGTGATCTGCGCATTATTGCCTTTTAAAACTTGATAATCACACAGTCGCTTAATGACACTTTCCGTTTTTTTGACCATGCGCCGTCGTACGAGTGGTGTTATGCCCGATCTGGTGGAGCTTACCATGGAAAACAGTTCTTCATTTTCCACTGCTGTCATCATAATATTGTGCTGTTTTTAGAATCTCCTTGCAAGACCAGATACTTAAGACATATTATGACAGAGTCGAATAAATCAATTAGTCTGATTTGTTTAAAACTTTTTTTATTTTTTAAATATAATATATAATATTGATCGTTTAAAATAGCCAACTTATAATAATAATAAATTACATAAGAAATTATGTAAACTTAACGATAATAGAATTATTCTTTATCATTTTGCAATGAATAATATTTATTAGTAAAGGGACATTTATTTTGCTTAAAAATACCAATAAAAAATAGGGAAACACTCATTGTTCTTCAAAAACTTAATATTTCCAACGGGAGAATGCCACTCTTTGTCAGAGTACTGAACTCAGGAATGTTATTGAATATAAAATAAATAACTCCATCCATCGGTCAATCCACTACAAATCAATTCAAAAAGTTACCAAAAACAAATTTATAGTATAAGGACTTCACCATTGCATTGCTTTAAAAAACGGAATGCATTGGCGAAAATACATGATACTACATTTCACGAATACATCATATACAGGAAGTATATACAACACAGTCAATATATATATATATATATATAACACAACCAATATAGTACAACACAGGCAATATAGTATATATGTCATATTTTATTTTAAAACATGTAAAATCAACGTAAAAATATGTTTAAAAAAATTGTATGGCTAACATGCGATAAAATGAAATGGAACAAACGAATTAAAAGTTAGTAAATATACGTATAGTCAATATGGTGTAAATTATCACCAGATGCTTCTGTATGATACTGAATTAATAAAATATTAATTTATCCTATCTTGAAAAATCATATTAAAAGTATGTACAATACTAATAGTTTTTCCTTAATTAACAAAATATATTTATTGTTTCTAAATTTATTCAGTAACATTAATAATATTAATAACATTATTCAGCATCCACTAACCGCATATCATCAAGCAAGGAGTTGGCTATTCCCTGAGAACAACCATGGTGAATACCTACTTGTTTTTCTAAACCAGCGGCACAACCTAGCTGATTTACAATGGATTAAATGGGTATTGATTTATTATTGAACGTAATGTCGAGATTCTTTGGATAAAAACGTCGATAAAGTAACATTTTGCAAGATTTCTTTACATTAAAATTGAAACATTTGACACCACCTAAAAAAGGCTTTTATTAACTTTTTTTAATTCATGATCTTCGAATTTTTACGCTATACAAAATAGTATTAGATTTTGAATGTGGAATGTATCACTAAAACGTTAGCTTAGGAGCAATAAGGGGAGTGCTGCGCTATTTTTATAAAGCACGCTATTTTGATATTTTGACTATTAATAAACTTGATTTGAATTAATCTATAATCCCAGAGGTTCAAAAATATTGTTGACTATTACTTTTTATAAGGTAAGGTATAATAACATTTATTTGTAACGCATAATTTCACTTCTACAAGTACTAGAGAGCTTTCGATCTTATTCGATCTCTTCAGTAGTGCGTATTGTTAGTTATGTATTTACTTGATTTACATTGAAATGGCTGGATCATAGAGTAATTAATACATAGAGATTTCACTCTTATATTCATATGTATGCAGTTCAATACTATTAACTTAATATTAACCGAAAGCTTTTGCAAAAGAATCATTTTACAACTGACAGCAGTAAAATAGCTCATGTAGTAAAAGAGTTTTAGATCTACAGGCAATAAATTATATTTTATAGGTAACTTACACCGACCTGATTGTTTTATTTCTTCTGTTTTGTTACCCCTTTTACGTGAAATTTATTAAAATAAAACGATTTTCTATTGACGAAACTTTACAACGCAATGTAGGCCTATATGAAATCAATAAGAGTGAAATCGCTAAGTATTAAATACTCTATTGTTATAAGGATAACTTTTTATCGAAATTATTTTATAAACATTACGCGACATATTTCTTTAAAGATTTACAATCGTAACAATTACAAATATAATACATGATTAAATAATGTATTCAACCTATTGTATTTTTTAAAAACAAACATCTTATTAATATCTATTATACTTAGTAAAATAGGGCATTCCCCGAGTTATTTTTGAAATATAGATTATATATAGTTTGCGCATTCCGTAATAAAAATCTACTTATTATTGCACTAAATAGCCTGACAAAGGTCAACTGTCTTGTGTAAAATATTTAGACCAATCACAGGTGTGTAATTTATAATAATAAATTGATTTAGTAAATTTGACTTCTCCAAGGACTAGAGCGCTTTTGATTTTATTGGATCACTTCAACAATTACAAATGCTAAATTTAACTAAACAATTATTTGATAAAGGGGACCCTTTTGATAAGACAAAAAGCAGAACACAATTTCGAGAAAAAAGGATATTTCGTATATTTAATTATAATTATTTATAACTGCAAATACCACGAATAGAAATACAGAAATGCTTACAATCTACCAACGACTCAATCATTCCGTGCAGTGTCCCCGTAATGAATTGATAAAAGAACTAATGTTAGTAGGCTACTTGTAATGGTTCGAATTCATAGTGATTTGCGTCAACGGACACGCGCGATTAGAGATGACATGCGTCTGACATGCGTAGAGCATCTCTCAGAAAAGTCACAAAGTTTAATCGGTCAAATGCTAGTGTAGCAAAAAAAACTGTTGAAGAAAATGCTGTCAAAGACAAAGGTATTTCGTCAGGCGACTAATTTGAACAGTGATTCTGAAGATGTTCCGCAATCATTGCTTAAACGTATCAAACTGTATAATTTTGACAGTTGAACTTCAGTTTCTGAACTGAAACCGGTAGTGATCTGAGGGGAACTAAATTTCGTTTTATTACCCGTCTTATTACCTTATGATTATTTTTTTTATTGCGCAAGCGCGCTTCTTACACTTCTGCTATTAATGTGTTAATTGATGCTTAGTTTGGTAATGTATTTACTGATATTTTACTTTTAATTAACTATATACAGTATGATAAATGTTTCCATATTTATGTGTTCTATATATTGAATATGTATTTTTATATGCTTTACGATAATCGATGTATCTAATTCTGTATATCATATGAATAAATTACGTACAGCGTATACTTCTGTTATGAAGTTATCAATGATTAATTAATGCTAAATTTGTTTATCCATTTAACGATACTTTATGTTTGACTACTCTGTATAAAATACGTGCTTCCACATTTATTTGTTTGATATATTTAGTACGTGTTGCTCATATTTTACTTGCTTTACCTTATTCTGTTAGAATTGTAGCAAGTTGAACTGTAGTTTTTGAAGTGAAACTGAATTGGTCTTCGTTTTAGTCTGCGTCTTATAACATTCTGATTTTGTTTAGTTATTACGCTTAATCGGTTTTATAAAGTCATCAACGGTTTAATTGATGCTTTGCTTGTTTATCTAGTTAACGATATTTTGTTTTATATATATGTAATACATTATTTGACAGTTTTGTTTATATCTTTTATTGTTATTAATAATATTTTAAAAACCTTTATATTTATATGTTTCTTAAGCTTATATTCATCAGCCGAAAATTGTGAAGTATTTTCATAACTTTTATACTATCAGTGCTGTAAGAATTATAGACTTGTGAATCAGGAATATGGCAATTCTCAAATTCTCTATTCTCAATTCTTTATTCTCAATTCTCTAATTCTCAAAATGATATATCCCTCTAGGATTACACTTATTTGGTAGTGTTTATTTGTGTGATAAAGTTTATTTTAGTGTTGCTCGTTGACAGTGCTGTAAAGTAAGCTATGATTAAATGGATTAATTTATACGAGGGATTTTTCCCATGAATAATGAAATTACTATTTTGACAATAGGAAAAATAAAAATTATAAAATAAATTCGTGCGTTACATTATAGTTTCCTATTGTGACACACTTGGCAATACAATTTTACATATATAGGTATTTGACGACTTTGCTTCTAATAAGTTGAAATATATTTAAAAAATTGGAATTAATGAATTTAACAATTATACTAATCAGTCCGTATATTTATTGTATCACCGCACGATAAATTTTGATTATACAAATGCCAAAAATAAAAATACACTTACTAAATTTCGACAAAATAATTTTATGTTTTTAAAATAATTTTATAAATATTTATATATTCATAATTTTTTGATATATATATATATGTACTTTTACAACATATTACTATATCTATATATAAAAATTCAATCTATACTTGTAGATACAAATATTGTACTATAGGCGCTGTTCCAGGATTTTTACACGGAGGTGTTCTAAAATTTAAAAAAGGCACATGTCTTGAACTTTGAATATGTTATTATAAATTTTACCGTAACATGTTGGTAAAATAAACTACAGAAATAATTAAAAGAGCACATTGTTTTTAACTAAGGTCAAGTTTCCAGAACACCTGAGACCGTCCCATTGTGTACTTTTAAATATTATTTTGCTATTACATAGTAGTTACACAAACCCCACAACAAGATCTCCCACTGCTTCTAATATGAGAGATATTTTAGATTTATTTGAATTATATATTTAGATTGGGCCAGCCCTAAACGAAGATTAAATTAGAGCACTGTCTTAGTTATAGTAATGTCAGCCGATATAATACGTAATTTTAACGATCCTTTAAATATGATAATAATACGCTATTTCCAGGATGTGGTTGAACAAATGTTTCGTAAAAACCTTATTTCTTTTAGAAAATATTTTTTTCATTACAATTATTACTATGGATATAATTTTCTGTTACTGTAATATATTTGTTATTAACTATAATTAAATTTTTATAAACGCAATTATGAATATATTTTATTGTTTGTTTTACTGAAGTATTTTTAAATCTTAAAATTGTTTACAAAATGCGCTATACGATAATCCAATAATACCAATCCTTTAATAAATCTAAATAGTTGTAATAATATCGAACACAAAATGAATGTTTATATATATTCTAATAAAAAAAATTAAATTAACTAAAATTAATTTTCTCCACAAATTTTACTTCAATAATGTAAAAAGTATAATTTTTCACTTTTAGCTCGTTTACGTAACCAAATAATTAATTGATTAATATGTCATTTATTGTTTAAATAGTTAGTGAAAAATAGATATTATGTCAAATTTAGATTTTTCTTATAGAAATATAATTTTTAGCTATTTTTCAAAAAAAGCTCCTATCCTTTCCATTTAAAACGACGTCCTAGTTATTAGTATGTACATTTTGTCGTTAACTATTTTTTAGAGTGAGGGTTCTTGTCACTTGCTCTATTCCTTTGTTCAGGAACTTTCTAGAAAACCAAAAATGATCAACAAATTTGAAAATCATCAAGTTCTAAATAGAAATGAAATCAACATATTTTTATTGACTCTAATGGAAATGTTACACAGCCAATTTTGTTGGTTTTTGCACTAAACAATGCGCAACTTTAACCAGTATTAAATATTAATTACAAAAGGTAAGAGTCGAGCACCGACTAAGGAAACCCGCTAGTAGTAGTTAAGAAGGTTTGACTCTGTAGCAATTTGTCCAATTTCTAGGTCATGCACTCGCAATGACGTAATTGAAGCCGAAATTTAAAAGTGAAACTAGAAATATTATATAAGACGTGTAATTTTTGTGAGAGATCATTTTTCGTGATGATTATTTCAAAAAAAATAATTAAATCGGATTTACACGTACAATACGATACAATATGTGTAAATGACGTTATGGCATACATTATTCTACATAAGGTCTTCTGTTGAAGCAGTATTACCTATTTTCAGTTACCACTTTAAGTAATCACTTACACTTTTAAACGATGCAAGTAAAGGGTGACACTTTAGTAACTTTAAAAATTTAGTAATTCAGTTTTGTAATTTTTAGTTAACAGTTAGAGTTGTACAATTGTATGAGGTTAATATTGCTTACGTGATGTGTGATATGGTCATTGTTGTAATAAATTATATTAATAAAATTATAGTGATATATTAAAAACTCGTTTCGAAACTATGTATCGAATATCTAATTTAAAAAAATACCAATTATTCACAAATATATTTAACAAAAAATTGACGTCTTTATTCAATTTTCGGAATTATTTTATGTTACTTATTTTTAACCTTATTAGCTACAAAATAAAAATAATTAATAAGCAGTGATATATAATATATATCCTAATGTGTACTAAATAAAACACATATAGTGATAATTATAAATGCTTATTAACGTTATAGGTAACCATATATAACAACTGTACGAGTCGTTGAACAGATATTTTTGACATAGTTGAATAATATACAGTACATATGTACATATTTATTGGTGCTAAATAAGAATGTTGTTAAGAAGTTTGGTTATGTAACCTGAAATTTCTAGTAAAATGTTCTAAATTTCAATACACACTGCTAATGGCTAAATTTAGTTTAACCAGACGATTAACGTGATTTATAATACAGTATATAATAAATACTTTCATAATTTCTTTAATCATTTTAAACATATTACTAAAAGTAGTAATGTCGTATTTTCATTATAATTATAATTTTAGTAATTTTGCAAATATTTAATATATACATAAATCATATTAACCGGTTAAATCGGAGGAATACAGAACTGATTATGATCCCCGAATAATAAATATCTTTTTGTTTATAGTTGAACATTCTTATTACTGAAAATGAGCTCTGTCGAAAATAATGTGATATGACAATTAAATTAGTTTATAACAAATATTAAAATATTTCATAGTTTCTTTCGGATATAATTGTTGATTAAACGTATATGTTAGTTTTCAGTTTAGTTAAAATATTGTGGTATTCAGAAGAGAATGAATGTATCATATTTTAGTGGTATGCAACATAATTTAATATTGATTTATTGAGTGAAATATGTATATGATAACTAACTGATTAGAGGATTTCAATGATCAGAATCTACGAGCCGTAGGCGAGTAGATTGTGGAAATCATTGAAATCCGATAATCAGTTGGTTTACCATATTTATCTAACGTAAATCAATAAAAAAAATTGAAAGATTTAATTTTATTTAAATTTATTAGTAAATGATATAGATTTTATTTAATCTCTGGTCAGAGTAGATTAAATACAATCAATTAAATCAATTTTACTTCTTTTTGGTTTATTAAAAGAAAAGAATGCATAGATGTTAAATGGGATATCTATCGTTTAAAGTAAGTTAAATATTATATATCGAACGATTCAATGGTCAAACCTCCCAATACAGTAGAATCTAAACGTATAATCTCCGCCGGAGATAATATGAAGTGTCTGAAAAATTAATTTAAAAAGTCAATAATATTAATAAAACATGTACAATAAAGATCACAGAAATGTTCAGTGATTAGAACTGAAAATCAATCAATCTCACAGTTAATTACTAGAGTCATTAAAATTGAGAGTACAATTATGAAATTGAGGAGCTCCAGTGAATAAAGGACAACTGCCTTTACTGGTACCGGGTGAACTACTGAATTCCGATTGTTGATTGCTGATTGCTACTGGTCGCTGATGGGTTATTCCAACTGATTTCTTGTAGATCTTTTGACTTTTTGAATTTGGTTCCTTATTTTGGGAAGATAACGTAGACATAATGCACTTGGTTGTGTTTTCAATGGTGTGTCTGAATCTGTCCCTTTCTACTATGAGATTCTGACCTTTTCGAGATGTACAATTCATATAGAGAAACAACACCCTTACGGAATTTTCAACATTTTGATGCATTTCTGCCGATTTTTGTTATCTTCGAACGTCTTTATTCCAAATCTTTAGTTTTTAGAACACCTTTCATTGTATTGTAGGTATTTTTTGCAGTTTTCCAAAGTGATTAACTGCAACTGACTATCTTTACCGTATACCAAATCACGATGCTCCTGACTTGCACCCAGCGATAAATGAATACCAAAATGATAAATAATTGTTTGTATCAGTTGCCAAAAGGATTTGACTTCCCGAAAGTCCCAATTTCCAACAATTAGTTTTCGTAAATATAACAAATGCTGTGACTTCTTTTGGAGAAAGCACTTTTCCCAGTGAAGTAGACTTTTTCATTTGAGCGTCTAAAAAAATGTCTTATTTCCAAAAATACTGCATCGTTGAAAATAGAGCAATTATGTTCCAGAAAATGTCTCCATTTGTTTTTCTAATTTCATGTATAAAACATTAAAGACAATAATTAATATCATCAGTAGTCATTTCTTTTAAGTCTTTGTACACTTTAAGTCCACTATCAAATCGTACCTTCCATTCTTCGTGCCATGTTACTAACATTTTAACTGTCCAGTTTACGTTTTTTGGTGTTTTCAGGAATACGCGATTATTTCAATTTTTCTAGTTCTTCGCTTGAAATTGAACCATATAGTCTTGTTAATTTTTAGGTGGGTCTTCGAAATTTTGTTCATATTCGCTTTCGTTCATATTATCATTAAGTAGATATTCTAGAAAACTATCAGACATTATTACATCAAACATGTTTAATATATCTGTCAAAAATGTTGCTTTAAATTAATTTAAATAAAAACAAATTTTGGTTTTAATTGACTTGTGTATAATCTCCGCCGGAGATTACGTATAATCTACTTTTGTCAGAAATGTATCGTTGGATAAATAAAATAAACCACTATCGGAGCTATACGCAGAATCTACTCGTCTTCGCTTCGCTACGACTCGTAGATTATCAGCGTTTAACTCCTCAATAAAGTGGTTTATCGTATACATAACTATTTTGACTAATTAATTCATTTATTTAATTATCCGACACTTATTATAACGTATTTATTATTTAAGATTTAGAACTATACGAGAATATTTTTTTTTTAATTAAAAAAAATTCAAATCTTATTGTACAATGAACCTTTCTACTCAAAAAGTGGTTATATCAGGTGTTATCGTTTTAGTTACACATTCAGTATCTTAGCAAAGTTTATAAACAACTTATTTTATAAAAAAACTCTTATTTTTTTCATATTTTTGAATTTGCAACGAAATAAATGTTACTTCTAGTTTGACTAGATGTACGATATGTACACAACCATGGAACAAGGGATGTCATATTCTTCGTGTTAGAATGTTTTCAGAGTATAAGCAATTGAAATTACTTTATAAAATACTTAAAAAATCTTTTTATAAACTGAAGCATTAAGAGCGGTTCAACATACTCTAGAAGGTTAGATTTAGGAAAAGGCATTCTAAAACTGAGAAATATATTTTGGAATCAAATAGTATGCATGATATTTGGAAATGACACAGGTACATACACCGCAATTCAATGGGGAGTACGGCAAGGATGTTTGCTCAGTTTAGATTATTAGTTCAAATTGTTCAGCAAGAAATACAAGGAGTAATAGTTGTAGGTTATAATTCTAACACTTTCAAATATGGCGATGACGACGTATTGATTGCAGAGTCAGAAAAAAATCTTCATGATGTGTTAAAGAAAGTAAAGCGTTGTCCATAAATTGCAAAGTTGCTTATCAGTTAAAAGAAATCAGCGACAAAGTGTATAAAAAAGCATTTGAAAAACCGAGGAGCATGATGAAAAATAGAAAGATATCAATAAAAGTTACGACCAGAATACTGAAATGTTATCTGATATCGATCCCTAAATATAGTAGCAAGTGCTAAACGATGTCACAAGAAATGGAAAAACGAATCGAAGTAGTATAAATGTGGTTTCTGAGTAGGAGTATGATAATATCTAGGAATAAGCGGGTGACAAACGAGGAAGTAATGAGAAGTGCAAGAATCATATTGAAAATATTTAGAATTTTTTGGACATGTAATGTGAAAAGAATGTATAGAAAAAATAATTATGACAGTGAAGATTTACGGAAAACGAAGTTATAAAGGTTGGCATACATAGTTCTACATTTTCAGTCTGAGTAAATGGATGACTCTGTCGGAAGATGAAATGTTAAAAATAATATAATGTGTATCGGAAGTTGTGGAAATCCATAATCGTCAGAATACTATAAGCGATACATGGCCCTTGATAAATACTATAATAAGGCTGTCTAAATCGCTACGCCAAAAATAAACTAATTATTTTTTTATTTTTTTAAAACTTTCATACATTTAATATATGTTATACGTAGAAATACCAATCATATTACGTTTCAATTATAATAAGTAAATTTAAATATTTATGCATATCAGTTAATAATTCTTCACAATTTGTTTAAATAATTTAATCAATAAATCAAAAAAATGTCGTTCCATAAATATTTATTTAAACTATACATTGATCAGAGTAAAGAGAATATAACATAAATAACATCTTCAATGACTAAAAAACTATACTATAATATAGCATTAATTTTGTATTTTTGTTTTTGGAATTATTCGCTTGTAGATTTGTGTGTGCCTAAATGGGGTAAGTTTTACTGTATTGTAAGTGTTACCTGTGTACTATAAATACAAAATACATTTGTGAAAATATCACATTAATACACGTAAATCACGTAAATTTTTTTAAATTTAATTTGAATATAATGTAATGTTTAACAATAATCTAACACGTTTTATTGCTAATACGTATTTGTCATTTTTAACTAATAACTATTCGCTGTTTAGACCCAACTTTAATTTTTATCATATTTATTTTATCGGACATGTTACAATTGATTTTTATATATTTTAAAGTTTCAAATGTAAATTTAATAAATAAATGTGTTGATGTTTAATACAAAAATGAAAAGGTAGTAAACAATAATTACAAATTCATTCTAAAATGTCTCGTTTTGATTAACCGATGACTTGCATAATGTTTAACCTCTGCTATAAATTAAACAACATTACACAATAACTTCAAAATGAATATTGCACGTAATTAAATTGAGTGGTATATTCACCAGAACAGATTACTACTATGTTGGATACTACTAAAACTAAAGCTATACACCAACCAACTGTATATACCATTTAACTCCACCCAGGTTATAACCATGTACGTATATAAGTTAGCCAATGAATGGTGTTAATACAGTGATCGACATAATATGCAGTTTAGAAACTTATTCGGTTAAACAGTTTACAGAAAAAATAACTTTTAAGACATATTAGAGGTAGCCAACGTATCCGGAAAATATAATATTAAAAAGACATTTTATTCTAGTAATTGGTAATCCGACGCTTTGCCATTACGGCTTTATCAGGGGAATGAAACACACTCAGTGAGAAAGACAATATATACGCTAACCATACAGAGACCATACAAAGGTAAAATACATTAACTTATTCATATGACAATATCAACTTCTGAGCAAAAGATACTATAAGCGCAAAGTGTGAGGTATATAAGGAGATTGAAAAACACAAATGGAGTTGAGTGATACAAAAAGAAAGAAAAAAATAAACTGGATTTAGCACAGAAAAAAGAAGAAAAAAAAAAGACCTTCAATAAATTCTTAAACGAAGCTAGTGTATAAATGGGGGCACTGGATAACGCCGCCACTGAATAACGCCGTCACAGAATAATACCGTAACTCAATAACGCCGTCATTGAATAACGCCGTCATTAAATTTATCCGAAACTGAATAACGCCTGCACTGAATAGCGCCGTTACTGAATAACAGTGAATGAAAATTACAATCCGGAATAATGCCCTTTTATATATTATTTTAACATGGTCAGAACAACGTCGTCACTCATATTGACTGGGTCGGAATAACGCCGTCGCTTATTTTATCCGGAATAATGCCCTCTTATATATTATTTTAACATGGTCAGAACAACGTCGTCACTCATATTGACTGGGTTGGAATAACTCGTCACCTGAATTTGTATTCAGTGAAAACGTTATTCATAAAAACAGATAAATTAAGTTATGGTGTTTTTCCAACCCTGTCAAAATAAATAACGGCGTTATTCCGACAGTGTCTATATAAATGACGGCGTCATTCGGACTCTGTAAAAATATGAGACGGCGTTATTCCGACATTGTCAATGTAAGGGACTGTGTTATTCAGTGACGGTGAGTAGTATAGGAAGTGTGGATTCCGAAGCACTGACGTAAAATCATGGTCAATAGTTCATGACGCCATTACCCCCCTTTTTTAACGATCCGGGTCATTATGGATCATAAATTCGTCAAATTCTTTCATTGGGTATATATTTTTAGCGTAGTAACTTATGACAACCAAAATTGGTATGATGACTTACAAATATAAGATAAATATTTTTATACTACTTACAAATTTGTGTGAGTTTTATATAACCTTAAAAATGTAATTAATTTCGAATTAGATTATAATCTAATTATTTAATTACAAATATTGTTTTTAGACCGTTTTTAAATTTTGAACGAAAAATTACATCATTCGTGACGTCATTTTTGTTTTTAGCCTATAACTTTTGATGTTTCCAACTTATGACTACTTTTTTTTAGTAAGTAGTATAATTATTTCTTTAATTATATTTTTTTACATTCTAAAATAAAAAGTAATAGATAAACATTCAGAATAGCCATAGGCTATCGTCAATTTTAAAAAAATCGGTTGACCTTCATTGTCAATTTCTTCTGTATGCATGTTATTCTGTATGTCCTCCAGAATTGTAGTCAGAAGCGTCGACTCTTACTCTTCCTCCTCGTCGTATACCATCTCCTCTGTCAATTTTATTGATGTTTCCTCCTCGTCGTGTGACCGTATTGATTCCTCGTCCGTCACTGATTGATTTGAGTTTGATTTATTGTTCAAAATATTGTGTTGATTTATATCCATGGAGTAGGGCAACTTTGGGAATTGGTTTCGTTGGTATCTGTGAAGAATTAGTTCAAATTTTCTTTTCGGTTTTGCAGTTAATCGATTTCTTGAAAAATATTTCCGTAGTAGTAAAAACTTTTTTGCGTTAAATGGAAGTAGAGTCGACAGTAACAATAAATATTTGATCGAAGTGAGCGCTTGTTCGTTAAACAGTACCTTGTGTATACGCAGTAAGTGTGCAGGAATTCGAACAATAGCCTTTTTACATATAGGTCAATTATTCTTCATGATTGAAACTTTAACAGACATAATTTATGTTTATCAACTATCTAGTTGGTTGTATTTAATGTATATTTTTTGCCAATCTTATCTGATCAATTATGCGTTATCTATTCTAAATGTTCTCATACAGAGTCTGTTTCGTCTTAATTGATTCAGATTTATCATATAAGTGATTTTTTAATAAATTATAATGATATGTAATCATTATATTGTGTGTTTTCTAATAATTTCGATGGTCTACTACATGATTGATTTACACTATATGTTATATTTTTTACACGTTAGGTACGATTTATCTTATTTTTGATGTTTAGAATGTCCTTTTGTGGTACTATTTGGTTATACAAAACGTACAATTTGAATCATATTTAAAATGTTATATTTCAACATTTCGTTTTTGCACAATTAATTTATTATTCTCATAGATCATTTATTAGTCTCATATTATATGGAATGCTTTATTAAAGAATTCATATGTATAATGCCGCAAACTTCATAGAGGAGGACACATCATCCGTTGTTAACAAAATATCTAGAAAATGATCTGAATTAATCAGATAAGCAGAACATTGTCGGGAAAGAGAGACAATTCGGAAGAAATCCATTTGGATAAACTTAAGGGTCCGTTTATCACATCATGATGGGTCTACCCTTCAGAGATCCACTCTTGGTATATATTTGTCCAGTTATTGCTATTGTACCAGCCTTGATGTCAGGATTTTTGTATGTGGGAGCAAAATACTTTGTAGAAGCATAACATGTTAATATAGATTTTAACATCTAAATTTAAATCTATATTTAAACGTTACAACGTTACCCCCGCATATTCTTATATGAAAAAAGTTTTAATAGAACAGCTACAATTCATTCTACTTCCATTTCTTGACACAAACGGTCTTATTTTGCAATTAATTGGCGTGATCTCCGGACTTAACATTTTAACTTTACTGTCGAGTCAACAAGATAGCTGCTATGTCAGCTCCTACCACGAAAGGTCGTATTTCTCTTATCTGCTTGTCAAATTTGATAGTGCAGCTACTATATTTTTTAATCATACTGTATCATATATACTACTATTGACTAATTCAGTTAATTTCTTTTACATTTTGGATTAATTTAATTCGTGTATTATTTTAACCTGTTTTAAGGATGAATTCGCTTTTCGAGAATATTTGGGATATCTCAAACAGTAGTAGTAGTGAAGATCAATAACAGGGATTTCTCGCGGGAGGAGGAGGATGAAATGAGTGAGTTCGAAGAATGAAGTACTATATTACGCTGCTGGTTTGCACAATGTTCCACCGTCGTTAACACTACGAATGTCGCCACCTATCCTATCAATTCCATATCCTTTTCATTCTTAGGATTATGAATATAATATTACATCCGTTCAGTTTGAACAAGATATATAGAAAATCTACACAACTCAGCCTGAACGGATGTCATCGATAAATTCTGGACTTGTGTTTACCTTACAGTATCAGATGTTTTGACTGATCCCCCTGAAGAAATAGTGCATGACTCAAAACGGAATTTGAGTCAGATGTGATCGATAAATTGTGTGGACATCTCTACCAAATGGGGAGATTTATACTCCTGCAGATATATTGCATGATGCAAACAAGATGGAATCTGAACCAGATGTGATCGATAAATTATGGACATGTCTTTATCTTGAACAAATTACCGCAGTATCAAATAATGTAATTTATCTCTCGCAGAAATATCGTATAATGCGATCAACAATTTAATTTCTAATATTTCTGATGATGTGCACGAGACGACAAATATATTTATCGATTTGGTTTTAGATATAAAAGACTTAGAGACCACCCATCACATAAACAATATCGTTAATGATGGTCAACTCCTGTGTTCTTATCGAAAAAAACGACTACTTCAGGTACAACTGAGTTAAAAAACTAATTTAAATGCGGACAATGTATTTTATATTTTCACTTTATCAAAATGTTTAGCATACACAGAAATAATTGTTTTAATAATGAATTACCCGTTATTCCTGAGAAAGAATGTATGTGTGTGTATTTGCTGGAGAGTGCTTCATTTGAGATTGGAAATATTGGCTCATATTGGCTTCAAGTAGAGATGAGTGTAAAATTCACCCAATCCTAAATGTGAGAACCGCTTAGTTGGATTCAGACGGTGAATATATTCAACTGAAAAATTTCACGTTTTTTCCCTATGCAACTGTTTTAACTCGGGATTCTATTGTGGATAATATCAATGGACTACTTGCAAAAGTGGATAATTTTATGCAAGGTGGTAATAACTGGACAATATTGGGAGTCAGGATATTTCAATATACGTGTGACGAAGTACCTTTTTAATTAGTGCCTGATTATCAAACGAGAAAACGATATTGATCTTCCAAGTCGAATAGATAGCTTTAAATAAAGTCCGTGCTACAGTTTAAAAGACAGTAAATCAATGCTTCAAGTATTCTGTGCTTGCGTGTCTATACAGAGGTGAGCGATATAGACATCCAAAGAATGATATTTATGAAAACAAATACAACTGAACAGGGATTATGTTACCTGTTAATTCTCGTGACTTTTTCACTTTTGAGCATCATAATCCAGGTGTGTATCTAAATTTGCCTAAGTGAGATGAAGAAAACGAAAACCCTGTAAGAGTTCTCAGTGCTGAAGGAAAATCGTCATCGGAAACATAAAAAATATAAACAATATATGGGCGCTTAAGAATGCAGCTTATTATTTATCTATATTAAATCTAAATAGATTACTTGAATATCGCCTAATAAATTCCAATTACTATTGAGTTCATGCCAAAAAATTTACAACGCTGTCTGCAACCATGTAAATCTGAAAAACGGCTTGATGATCATCGTACTTTGTGATACTCAAACCAGGCGATCACAGTTCTCCCAGAACAAACCAAACATATGGAATTCACTAAGTTGGAATTATTATAAGTAAGTATTGCAGATTTAGCACTTAAAACAAGAACACTCTATGTGATGTAGAACATAAACCGGCAATTATTACAATGTAACTCGTATCTCACCCTGAAAGCAAAACTGTTCCACTAAATCTAGGCTACAGGCTATCTGTTGGTGAAAGTTTGCATAATTTCAACTATGTAAATTATTGAACAATTGTGTAGAGACGTATGTCTGTGGAATAAAAGAAAATTATTATAAGAAAGTTCTCTGGAATAGTGAGGCATATTCACTCAATGTTATATATGCAGTGAACAATTCAGGAATAGTCAGAGTTTTAACGTCGCAGTACATGACCATCTTACCGGTCGATACAGTGGTCCAGCCTGTCAATATTGAATTACTAAAATGCGACTTGACCGAAGAATTTTAAGTATATTCTAATCGGCTTTTGGAAAGATGAAATAATCGGAACTGGGTGTGAATCTGCTTTCAAATGAAAAGTATATAGCTCTGACTGGCATGTTTCCTGTTGATAAAATTAATTTATTGGACAAGAAGTATGGCAAGATGAAGGAGGGTTACTAATGGCATGAAGCTTCAAATAAAGCATTGTATGCAGTTTATATGTGACTCACTGGATAATCTTGTCAGGAATATTGTACCAACTGACCTCAAGTAAAGTCGTCGAGCGATTCTTTTTTCTGCTCCTGATTATCTCATAATAGCGAATAGTATTTTCCTCGCTCGAGAAAATGACAGACCCTGCACTACCAACACTAGAAGCATTTTTGATCAACTAAAGAAGCAGCAATGTTCAGAGGACTGTTACAAGAGAGCTAAAGAGACTTAAAAAAAATTCAAAAGTCGCAATTTCGGTGAATGCATGCTTGCATATTTAAAACGTGTTGTGAATTAATTGACTCGTGTCTTTGAGGTAATACGCAATCTCAATTTCGATGAAAATAAGTTGTATATCGCATATTTTGCTTCTGCACCCAGCATGTGTTTGTAATCTACCTTTAAAATGACAAAGGCTAAAGTAAAGCTACTCACATATAGGGATATGTATGCATTTATTAAGAGTGGAACACGAGGTGGAATGACATTTGTAAACAAACCTCATGTGAGACGGCATATTCCTACAGATTTAACAGCAGAATGTGTTCAGTTATTATATATAAATACAAATAATTTATATGGAAAGGGCCTCTCATAGTTAATTGTCACACTCTAAATTAAAATGGATGTATCAACCAAACATGTATCAATAGGATCTAGCAAATGATGACTTAAACGGTAATATGTTGTATATGTGTGAATTCGACTAGGAATATCCACCCCCACATATTCAGGATATAAGTGAGGATCCACCATTTTCGTAGTATAAAAACTTGTCTTTCAAACGGAGAATAGGCTCAAATATAAGGGTACAACGAAACTGATACTTACACATTATAAAAAGGAGATATATGTTTGCCATGGAAAGATGCTTCAGTTTCATATAAAGCAAGTAATGGTGCTAACAAAAATACGTAGAGTGATATAATTTCATCAGGAGCCATTATTCCGGGATTATATACAAGTAAACGCAGACAGAAGGCAAAGAAGAAGTTTGAAAAAGCCTACTACAAATTAAAAAATAATTCTCTGTTTGGAAAGACACTTGAAAATTTTCGAAAGAGAATACATTTCCGAATGACCAATTGTGAGGATTATATAACTACATTGGTAAGTCGAGCTTTAATTTTATCGAAGACAATATTTTCATAAGAACCTATTCGGTGTTCATTTGTGCAAAGAAGCAGCCATGATGGATAAACCACTTTTCATCGGAATATCGGTCTTAAAACTCTAGAAAATTGTTATGTATTCTCTTTGTTATGACAACTCCATAAGATACTCAAACGACGAGCTTAGTGTTAAAATCGAGATATTGGCAGGTAATACTGACTTCTTTTTTCTACGAGTATCTAACATAAATGTTGACGAAGTGCTATTTCCTCGTTTGTTCTAAAATGAACTTGTGGACTCGTCAAATTTTCTGAAAGATCACCCCTGCTACTCAAGTCGGTATGTGGCAAAATTGGGCTGTGTGAAAGATAAGTGTGCAAGAAATCCTCAAAGGAATGAATATTTATTTGTATAAATATATAGCCTTTTATCACAAAATGTATCAGAACCCAAGAGAGCAAAAGGTGTTCAAATGTGTGTCACCAAGAATGTTCGCACTCATAATTCCTGCATGAAGGCATATCATTATTAGATGGAAGTGAATACCGATCAAACAATGATTTGTGTCTAGCAATCATAACATCACGACATTACAATACAATAAACGCCGTTTGTAATTTTTTGACAAAGAAGCGTGGGTCTGTGTCAAATATAGCCTTCCATATGTTAACCGTCAATTGTCCGGCTTTTCTCCAATAAAAGCTTATTAAAAACACCGACAAACAATCGCTCCACCATTACTCTCATAAAGTGAAACATGATATGTGAATTGTACAATTTGTATATATATATTCATTCTGTCGTTTAGTTGTCGTTTTGGACTATACTTACCTTATAAGATCATATTAAGATCGAAACTGGATGAAAGTCTATCAACAAAAAAACTTTTTGATTGTACACATCACAAATATGTTTGGTTATAAATAGATTCGTCGACTTTATGATATATCAAATGAAGACTCAAGTAAAAGCGCAGATGATCGATTGATTATAATTTCTAGATCCATACTTATCCAGTTCTATCATTACACATAAAATCAAGGATGTGTTTGAAGAATTAATTTATATGTTGTGTAGAAGAATTCCAGACGATGAACCAGGTACGCGTGAAGTGAGTTTTATTTTATATTATTGAAGATATTGCATTCCACTACAGAATGAAGTATCTTTGGGGGGAAAATCCACGTTTGCGTGCAATTTAAAAACATAATTTGGAGCAGCAAGTCATCCTACAACTGGCAGTGCTATGGCTGCCCTTTATAATGGAGCTAGCGCTACACTGGAACCATCTATATGAAAGTGGATTGGATAATCAATAAACATACTTTATTATTCTCTTTATATTGCATTATATAATAATGGATGAATGTTTTAAAATTGGAAGTGCAACGTCAGTTGTTGGTTCTACACAATGTGGCTAAACGGTGTTTATAATGAATAGTGCATCGATACATATCCAGGGCCCTTATTATACTCATTCGTTGGTTTTGTGGAATTCTACAACCAAATGCTTTGAAACAGCTTAAGTCAGTGATTTCAGGATTGAACATATGCATGCGTTAGGACTTGCATGATAATTTTAACAAGATTAAAAGTGGAAATTTGATTATACTCGATGGTCTTAAGAGTGAATCGATGTCTTCTTATGTGGGGACTAATTTATTTACAAAAATTGTTCATCATCGCAACTGATTCCTCATAAATATTACCCAGAATCTCATTGTCAATGGAAGCGATAGCAAGACTCGTTCTTTTAGTACATATTATTTGATTATCTTCAATAATCCAAGGGATGTTACACAAATATTATTTTTGAGTCGTCAGATGAATAACAAGTTTTTGCAGGCGGCTTTTCATGATGTAACCAAACAGGGTCCCAATTCTTATTTACTTTTGGATTTTGATCAATGTACGTCACAGGATATTTAAATTTGAACACGAATTCTACCACATAAAGTTTTACAATATGCTTATATGACTGAAGAGCGTGCATCTCATGTTATAAACAAACGAATGAAGCTCTAACTCACTAAGGGCCAATGTTCCATTTGACGAACACATTGTAAAATGAATATATATTTTTTCTAACTGTCTTTTAAAATGTATGCTTATGAATTAAATATATTATAACAATAAGTAATAACAAAATATGCCCTAGATTTTAATATTTACATATCTATTTGTGCGCGCGAAGTTCAAATAATCGTATTTTCAACTTTGAAGATCCATAAAAGTAAGTAACTCTACCTCTGACATAAATATTCGAATTTGTTAATCTACACGTCAAGCATGTAGTCATTATTCAAGGCTAAATTGTGCACATAACTGATAATATATATATACCTACTGAATTGCTATATATATCTAGGAAAATAAAATGGTTCCACTTGTGAAACATTGGACTTTTTAGACTATCATAAAAGAATTACAAACTGTTTTTCTGTGTTTCTATATAAAAGCAATTATGCTATCTATCACTAAGCTAAATGATAGCAATGAATATAAAATTATATTCTTATATATTTTATGAACATATTTTTCACCAAAAATTCGGCATTCGAACGCAATATCTTTGGATTGCAAGTCCGATACTTTTGCGACTGCGCTACCGTGTATCTAATATACCAGGAGGATGTTTATACATTATATAGTACCAAACGCACAACTAAATTGTGCAAACTCCTAACTTGTTATGTATAATACATACTACCATGTGCGTATGGAATCTTACTTTTACCTACATAGGTAATATGAATAATCATGTACTTTTCATATATTGCATACTATATATGTGTTTTATTTGGTAAAATAATGATTAAACAAAACTTAAAACAGCAGTAACATTGTATATTATTAGTATCGTAAGAGTTGATGTATTACAGGTGTTCGTTAGCTTCGGCGCAAAGCAATTGTTTTCTGACTATCAACTTGCACGGCACTGGCTAATAACAGGTAATGCACATATGACGCAACTATAATATAAGTACATACTTATGAGACAATAAATCACAAGACCGAATTCGTGCCGGGAATAACAAAGTTGGCAATATTATATTTGAAGAAACGATTTTCTACATTCGCCAAATTAAAATCGATTCTGCTGTGCTAAGCATGAACGATTCATTCAGCACTAAAACATCATATTTTCAATTCAGAGTACTGAAATGTTGTTATATACCATATCCAAAAGCGATATCTTTCATTCGAACGAAAATATATTCCGCGGTCAATTGCCGAAGTTTCATATTGTTTAGATGGTTACTAACAAATCAAATATTGGTGACTGGGAATCCTACCCGTATAACATTCAACATTTAATGTCAATCATGTTGCTCTATCGAGAAGGTAAATCTATGCCGTGAAGACTGTTTACACCTGACTGTGGAAGCAATCTTTTCACTCGTGAATATGTGAATTTATTTACTAGTTTAGAACAATATGTAAACGACGACATTGTCATTTAAATAGCAGATTTCTGGGCTGTATATAAACGTTTAAGGTTCAATTTGACACTGGATCTTCATATGCCGGAACACGCACAACCACCCTAACGTGAAGACAATCATCGGCTGGAACTGAAATTTACAAAGTGTTTAACAAATGCTGTAATTGTAATGGCGGTTTTTGATGGAAAGGTGGAAGTGACTTACCACCGAAACGTCAACACAGATTTCTAGACTTTAGATGATTACGAGTGATGATTTGACGCAACAGGTGTCACGATACTGTCTACTCCAATCCCTATATAATGGTGTTTACTCTGTGAACAAACTTCATAATTTTGGACGTTATCTATATCATGCAATGCAGTATTTTAAACCGCTATCTACAACAGGGAACAGTTCCCGCTTCAATAATTATTTACTCCTCTCAAGGACGTAACGAAATGTGTCAATTATTATGAATCCTGTCATGGTACTTATTCAACTATCAAATTTTATCTAAATCGTATGTACTTTTATGAACGAGTACATAGTGAATGGCCACTTCACATCACACACATAATGAACTCAAACATTAAGCCTTCATGCGTGGACACACTTTTTAGGGTTTGCTACATGGAAAACCAAACATCCAATCACCCGATTAATCTGAATATTGGTTAAAGATACCTCCTGAAGCCTTGTCAATCGATTTTTTTTATTTTCAAAACAATTAATCGATTGGTATCATTTTTGTGACCTGATTACGTCATAAACTTCAGTTAAGAAAACTATAGGAAAATAACAATTATATATTGACCAATACATGCTATAACTTTTGTTCAATGCGACCATTTGACTTGATTCTTTTTGCATATGATTTCTGATCACCTGGTTTATATTTGTTGATATATTTTTATATTATTACTTATACAAATGAGCTACAAGTAGTTTAAATGATATTTAAGTATTATTTTAAATTGCTGGTTATTTTAATAAATAATTTTATTATTCAAGTTATATATGAATATAATTTACGATAAACTTATTTTTTCTATTAATGTTGCAAGTTTTAGCTTCTAATATCACCAGAAAGTATGAAAACCCAGTTGTGGGGGGGGGGGGGGGGGGGTTATAAAATATATCAATAATAACACCACTTTTTCTGGAATTTAAAAGAATTCAAAATTATATTTGTTATATTTGTTGGTTATATTAAAAGCATTTTAGCCACTGAGTAGTAAAAAAAGCAGGGTCATACGTTATATAGTTCAATCAAACATTTAATTTCATTGAAACAAAATTGGCATACTTTAACCTCCACGTTCGAAGGCTTAAGACAAAAAAAGTATTGTGTACATTTTTTATGATTTATTTAACCTAGAAGTTAAGTGTACAAATTATATCAAAGATCTGTGCGAAAAATTGGTAAATGACTAATTATATGCTTTTTGTATTTATACCCAGATTTTGTTATGACTATATTACATCTCTATGTATTCCGTTAAATACACGACTTTGCAACAAATTTTGACTTCCTAATGGTTAAAGTAAAAAACGATTTGCTCAAATCAAATTTATTTAAAAATTATATTTTTACATTACAAAATAGAGTTTTAATAATCGTTAGGTAACATAAATATCACCACTATTTTTCACTATATTATTATATCAATATAATATTAGCACTGTATCATATTAATTTGCATTAAAAACATCTGTTAAAAAAATTATAAGTTCAATATATGTATAAATAAACAATATAAAGATTTGCCATAAATATCACCACTAGTTTTCACATAATTTACAAAGTTAAGGCATCAATGTTCCACACCCTTCCTAACATGGGATCCAATCTTTTTCAATATATTTAATATTAAAAATGAATCCAAAGTTCAACAATTATGTAGTTATTAAATAGAATTGATATATTATTAGCACTGTATCATATTAATTTATATGAAAAACATATGTTAAAAAATTATAAGTTCAACATATGTTTAAATAAACAATATAAAGATTTTTTTTAATCTAATTTTTATGTATGCATATATTAGGACAGTCATGTCTTAGCATTTTTCTAGTATTACAATTATCTTACATGTTAATTTTTTTTGCTTCTTTGCTCCTAATGTTGCACTCTAATGATCATCATCTTCTTCTTCCTCTTCCTATTGTTGGTTAGTCCATATCAGACTCGATTTGAAATATAAGCACCACTGGTTTGCCTCATTGTAACGTATAATATATGATACATTTTGAATGGCACGCTATATTTGTAATCCTTGTTGCTGTTGTCACCGCAGAATAGGTTTGTTGCCCGTATCAAAAGTTGGTAAGACCCTAGCTCAAACTGAAATTGAGCGGTTATCTTTTTAACGCGCCAGTCGAAAGCTTCTAAGTCTAGCGCCAATTTTAAACACGAAGTCTGTCGTTTTTTGGAGTAGGTGGTCATCACTTTTCACCACTGCTTTTGCCGGAGAGTTGTCGCAGACCTTCTTTGACCTTAGATTCGAAAAATTGTATTTCGTGAAAAAGTGCGCAGTCATAATCCTTGTCAATAGGTAAGACACTATTTTCCCAGGTATAGACAAATATTTCTAACGCTAGCTCTTTTCCTGACGATCTCTGTCGAAAATTGATTAGCGTTTCCAATTGTAACGTGTTTCAAACTGTTTGCCACATCCGCTGCATCTATCACAATTTTAAACATATTATTGACTCGACACTAGTTAAAAAATAAAATGTTAAGTCCGGATAGCACGCCAAGTAATTGCAAATACGATCGTTTGTGGCAAAAGATGGAAGTAGAATGAATTTTAGCTGCGAAAGCTTCTACATTTATAATTTTTCAGATAATAATACACCGTGAAGGGTGTATGAAGGGGCCACTAGAAGTCAATAATGCTCAAATATCATAAGTGAAAAGGTCAATGTGCCTGAGAATCGACCCTTTCTATACTACTGGTATTTACACATTCAAGCACTAAAAGAGTGATAAAGTGGATTCATCAAGAGTATAGAACACAGGTAAGTGCATCACATACTGATAGCAATATCAAACCAAATTTAGAAATGTTCCTAATTGTTTCCTAGATACCTTTGTTCGTCCTTGATAAAAAGTTGTAATTTCTTTGTATCACATCATATATGTGAAGTGAGTGACTTGGGATATGTGCCATGAGTCCACTAGCATTTTGCTGTCTTTCAGATCGGAGGCAATTGTGTAAGAAAGTGGAAGATCATTAAGTTTTAACAAATGCCAAGGTTTTTTCATATTAACATAATTCTCGGGAGCACCAGAAGTTATTGGAATAAAGGAAATAAACAAAATAGATATTTTGTATTAAATGTTAAAAGATTATTTTAATTTCTAAATTTTTGTCATCAGTAGGTTCTGTAGAATCAAAATCTGCAAACCATCATTTAGGAATTTATATCTTTAATGTATATCCATATTCATCTATTTTTTCTTTGTCAAGCTAGGTATTAATTTTTCTCATTTTTGATAACTTGATGTATCTTATCTTTACTATCTGATGTGACTAGTTATGTATAAATTGATTTAATGTTGTTTATATGAGCCATTACAACCCTTCACAAGCTATTACCTATCTTATATTCAACATTCCTTGAACATAGTTCAATGATGAACTTTCAAGTTCTATAATTAAATTCATTAGCATTTATAATACCAACACGTTTTTATGGGATAATTACGAATTATAACATCAGTCAATTCACTTTGTTAGCCAAAACGTAACCATAATTAATTATCAAAAAAATATCCATAGCCAAAAATGTTCTCTTAGTATACCATGTCTAAAACCTTACAAAATTATTTAAGTCTATCTGATATGATAGTATACTATCGATTTGGACTTCATATTTGATTACCAAAAATATGTCATATAACAGTAGACAAAATAAATGCTAAAACACACAACAATAGCCAACAAATCTTACTCATAGTTAACCTTAATCGGACGAACGCTCCAGAAGTGGAACACGCAAAGCTCCACAGAATCATATATGTATGCAATATGTTTTAACAGGGGTGGAGGCGTATCATGTAATTGCTAATCAAATTAACAGCTTCGGATTTAACAATGCACCATAGCTTCCCATTTCGAATGCTTGTCATATAAAAATAAAATTATTATTATTATTATTTAGTTTTGCACATTTTTACATGATATATACAAAACCTTTTTTTGTTAATATTCATTGGCATATATATCTTGCTTCATTTGAATTCAATTTTCTACATTCTATTTCAGTGCATACATCCAGATTTGTAACCAGTAGTTACGCTTGTAGTCGCTATTGCGGATGTTTTCAATGCTATCAGCACTCGTTTGATTCAGAACATAATTGTTATTGTTATTGGTGTATTGTTTATAAATGTGAAATTTTAAATAAAGAACAATTTGTATAGAAATGAATTACCCTTTGTTTGTTGTGGAATTAAAATATCTAATGTATGTAACATTATCTGAAAATAAATAAACAAATGTATATATGTAATTTTTTGTAGATTCATTTTTATTTGTTTATTTAAAAGGATTTCTTTTTACTTTATTTTTAACACAACAATAAGACATTCTCATTGAAATTCTTTCGGTAATTTGATAAAAATGTATATAATAATTATTTATTGAAACCAATTGTAACAAAAGTTAAAAGGAATTTATTATAATCAAAACTAAATATTTATAACCGTCACATTTATTTTTATCACATAAAATTACTATTAGAAAACTGTGTTTTAATGGAAATTCGTAAATAAAATACCCGTTTTTGCCCAAAAAAATAATATTGTGCAAAAAATGTTTTTAGATTATGTTTTTCCAAAAATCATTTAAAGGCATACGTATACATTTGTAAGGAGATACATCTTAAATGCGCTAATTGCGCACATATACTGAATTTTCTGTTGTTTAATCTAAATAATGAGGTTAGTTCATTGTGACACAATAGGTATATAAAGCATATAAAAATTAAAAAATTGTACTTAAAATATTATCTTTCTTAATGTTTAATATAATAAAAGTTATTAAATTATAACTTAATTAAATTATAACTTAATTAAATTATATAGAAAATATTAAATTACAATGGTATCACAATTTTATTTGCTAATTCAATAGTAACACTTGAAATAGAAAAAATACATTCAAATATAAACTTATTTTTGGATGCCCATGAATACATGGAGAATACCCTGATGTAGCGTTACAATATCATAAAGTCCTATATTTATTGTTTAGATTTTTGAGTAGAGTAACTGCTTGGCTGGGACTGATAAATTGGAAATAGATATTTATATCTTTCGCACTATGGATAACGTTTGAGTAGGTTGGTGAAATATATATTTCATTGTTTGGGACTACAATATTCTGTAGTTATTAATACATTATTTTTTCTTTATAGCAATATATTTTAATACTATCAGCTTTTAGTTTTACTTTTCAATTATTAACGAAAATAAATTTATTTATTAAACAAAATTAATTATGTTCACTAAGATCTTAAGCACCATAATATAATGCCTCTCAACAGAAAACGCGATACAAAAAACATAAATCTATATAAACCTAAAAAAACTAATTGTTTATGCACACGCACCATCTCTATACACTATTAATATTCATTATTAAAGCAGAGATCTTCACATTGGTTTTTGCAGATTTCGTTTAAAAAACAAGTCAGGATCATTTTGAACGTAATACTCTTTTTTTTTATCTTAATATTACGGAATCACTGTATAGCTCCTCAGAGTACCAAAAAGAAACAACAGATTTGTTACTTTTCAGCAAACGAAGATGATTCCATCATGGTAATTATGAACACTGATGGTTATGATATAAAGATATCTGGAAAAACTATTTAACATTAATTTTTGTGAAAAAATCCCACTTGATCAAACTAATAATTTAAATATATTTAAGTCAATTTTTTTTTCTATTCATGTAGAAGGCTATATAAATTAATAAAGTGTCCCATTTTAATAGCAGAAGATATTTAGACGGTTTCCATGTTATTATACTGAGTAATATATTGTATATAGCAGAATTAAGACAAATAAAAACTCTAACTATCTTACACAGCTGGTTAATACAATCTCGTATTCAACTTACTTGGCGATCAATTGGAGGTTTGGACTTTAATTTTTTGCAGTCAAATTTAATATTTCTCAACATTATTATGAAGCGGAGAATATACCTTGTGCAAGTTCAACCAATACGCTTAAAAATGAGAAACTCTCCTTTGCTCATTTTATCTTTTCAATCGACTTTCACTCTAAACAATCTATTTTTTAGTGACACATACAATCAGTGCAATAAATATAATCAAGCCTATTACAGTACAAGTATTGGGTTTCATCAGTATCATCGAAATTCTTTAAAAAATAGTATAAGAAATTCGATGATGAAAATATTTACGACTCAATTGTAAGTCATACGGACAGATTTTCCAGTTAAGCGATGAAATAATTCACTCAAATCGCCAATTAACCACTTTCGAATACTATTATAGTCTTTATAACGCACATTAGATGCAGCAACAGCTACAAACATGATTGAGTCCACGTGTAGCTGCATTGTGTGCGCGAACAAGTAACTGAGGATGTGGTATGCAATCTACTCTGGTCAGCACTAAAATATGGGTGGAAAATTATATAGTAGGCATACAATCACCCTAACAAATGACTCAAATCATTTGTTAGGGTGATTGTATGCCTACTATATAATTTTCCCATCCACAGAAAAATCTAGTCTGCTAGTGAAAAGCTTCGTAAACAAGCCTTATTTTGCACTCAATGTCGACACTGAACTTGTGGTGATTTGGTTTCTGATAATAAATATGTAGAAAATTCCCATAAATTTTGAATGCAGAAGTCTATATGATGTCAAGAACCTGACTTGTGACCATCTGTGGAAATTTGTGTTTACAGAGCTATCCAAAGTAGATTGTGGCATATTTAGTCTGATAAATTTAGACATTAAATAAATTTAGACGTGATAAATCCTAGGCTTTAAAAAACAAAAGAAAAAAGTGGCAAACATCATTTTCTTGCAAAGAAAAACCATAATACAAAAATGTAATTTTTTATACCATGAATATGACTTTTTGTTGAAAAGTGAAAGTTCGTCTTTTGTTAATTGTAATACAACTTTTACTTTGATAGTGGTTTTTCTTTGAATTCCGCGCAAGTGACCAAATCTTGTCATTATTTATCATCACTCTCTTTATCACCCAAAAAACTACTTGGTCTTGAATAGTATTTTCACTTGCAAAATACTGTCCAATATCCATTGTCCATGTATTAAGAACGAACTTCAATTGTATTGTTTTAGAGAAGACTGATACAGACTATGCTTGAACAATCCCAGCAGATTGATGTATACATCCCTCGTAATAATAATAATAATTAATAATACGTAATAATAATTAATATATAATTAATTCCTCACCCAATGAATATCTCGAACTTAAAGACACCACACTACAGATCCGCTGTTAAGTGGTCAAGGCTGAAGGAAATACCTATGTAAAAGCGGAAGAAAAGGTTTCCCCGATTAATAATTTCATGTATTGACTATTTTCAGATTGGAAAATTACTTTGGGGAATTGAGGGTGGTGACCCCTATCGAGCCTTCCTCGAACATGTTCTGTTCCCAACAGTTAATAAGGGGAAACCTCTAGCTTCAGTTGGCTGCTTCAAGGATACTGCGGAACATATGTCTTCTGCAGCCTCTTATCACGGCTATGACGGGACAAGTGAATAGTGGATATATCAATATATATTGATATATATATATATATCAAATCAGCCAGATGGATGTACACTTGAAGCTTATCCGCAGCAAGTCAGAGTTTTTCATACATTCAGCCGTGATACTGCCGACTTTACCGTCCGTATTGTAATCAAATATGATATTATCTATATTCGACGAGTGAAGGTCTCACCATGTGTATCATTTTTGAGCATGAAACGGAAATGACCACACACTGTAAAATCTATCCAATTCAACATACGAACATTATTGCAATTTCTATACTATCTTAACTATATATATATTGTTTAACTATACTATAGAGTAGTTTTAAATATCTATGATCCTAATCATGTCCTCTCATTCATATTCGTGATGGACTTATTCACGGTTATATTCCCAATGATTGTTTCCGGAATTGTGAACAAAAGTCCTACGATGAAAACATTATGTAAACAAATATCATACATTTTACACATCAATCAGAGAAATTTTGGTGGCTTTGCCAGTTAATAGTCATTTACTTAAAAAGTTGATATACGCAAAATAAAAAAAAGTAATATGATTATTATTTATAAACATTTTTATTAACAGTAGAACGCCCACTGCAAGCAATTTGTCATGTGATGACCAGATGTCATTAAAAAGAGAACTACTACTTTTGAACATACCGAATAAAGTATTAACCAAATTTACCGATATACAATTCTTTTTTACAACAAAAATTCAGTATTATTGTCATCTGTCTTATTAAACAATGCCGTCAATCAAAATCAGCTTTAATTGTCGCAGATTTCTAGCCTGATACAAAACGTTCTCCTTGCATTTTGAAATATTTACGTAAACAGCGTTGCTGTATGATATACTATTTGTTTTGTCACCCCAAATAATTTTATCGAAACAAGTTAACAGTGTGGAATAATTAATTTGTATTATTACAGTAGCGTTATGTGAATTACAATAAAATCTGTCGTAATATTGTTAAAGCTGTAAAATGAGTAAATAATGAGCTATAGGTATAGTATTTCGTTTATAGTTTATGTGAGTCTTTAGTCGAAAAGTTCAGCTTCTTGAAAATGAATTCTTTTGAAACAACAGCTGAAAGTAAAATACATTTATTTCAATATTTTTAAGTCGTCATGAGCTAGTCATTTTGAAATATAGTAATAACATAACATATAAATCACTTTGTTTTAACAAGATAGTAGACTAAGCCCCACAAAACTAAATGTATAGCATAAAATAACTGAATAAGCTATTGTGCGGCATTAATGCATTGTTTTGACTGTATATTAAAACACCAAAAATATATGTTTTCGCTTTAAAAATCAGACATATTCAATTTATTACCTGATCAATATTTAACAAAGATTACCAACTTATTATCATTAAAACATGATGGTACATTAAAAATAATAGCTAATTAATATAGTTTTATAAAATAAGATTCACTGTAACGACTATTAGTAATGAATTAACCATTCAAAATGAAACTATTGAAGTTTGTTTTGATGCATCACATATATATCAGCATAGGCAGTATGGGAGTGTGCGCTGTCATTTACCCCCTCCCCCGAAACCGAAACACTTATCCTACCTTAAAAAGTATTTTTAATGTTCGCGCCAAAAATACTAGAACATTTTTAGCGAATCATAATCGAGTATAACTTTTGTAATTACTGTTGCTTCCTATTGGCCGATTTAAACAAGGTCAAGGTCGTTTCAGATTAATTCAAGGTCACACAGTTCGATTTTACTACTTACACATTTATCAGAGATAACCTAATGGTAGTAATCGATCATTCAAGTACCATTATTGATTTTTTCCAATACGATTCATTGTAGTGATGAAATGTCCGATCCGGTTGATTTCAATGGAGATTCTGACTAAGCCAAGGTAGCGTAGTTTAATTTTGATACTTACAAATTGATCAGAGATACCCTAATAGTAGTAATCTTTTAATCAACTACAATTATTGATTATAGTGATCATCATTATAGCCATATGATGTCAGATCCGGATGGTTTCAATGGGGATTTCGACTAAGTTTGGGTCGTTGAGTTCGATTGAATATAATAGAGATGAGACTAAGACTAGCTGCAAGCCATAAGTTTAGTCAAGCATTCAATTTTAAAAACACGCCTACACTTTTCCAATTAGAATATATCTGCCTCACGGAATACCAGTTAGCATATTGACTAGTGAATCGTAAAGTCTATAATCATGGAAAGTAATAGCATACATAGTAAAGTATGTTAGATAGAAATTGTTTTGAAGACGTGACTATTGTGTACTTTATCTCTAAAACAAGCCTTCGCATTTGACTTTAAATTCAAACCTACATTTAGTGCAATCTATCCCAGAAACATGTTACGCATTTATCCTTTGATATCAATCTGACAATTAAATATTATTTAAAATGCAACGTTGTCATCACATACCTCCATAACATCTCACTACGGAGAAGATTCGTCTAAATCAATTGAAGGCCTTCACTCGTTACAAATGTAAGATAAATTCAGGAAAAGTGGACTTTATTTGCCATACAATTTTTGACGGACTCAGACTTGCACATGTTAATGACTGCTTCATCGATACAGTTATGATTAGGAAGACATCCACGATTAGTGAACTTAGTAAAGGTGAAGGCGTTTTTGTATCAATGAAAACAAAGTAATTAATTTTAAAAGCCTCTTTATTTAGAATACATAAAGAAGTTAAATTCTACTGTTGTGGAAAGTTGATAGAAAATGCTTTTTCATGGAAGTTAGCTTGCTCTTGTGAAACTCCAGAAAAGATATTCGCTTTCATCACAAAGTTGGAGGGTTCTGGATTCGAAACCTGTATTATCGACATAACAATAATATTTTGCTGGCTCATTTCGAATTTGTGAAGTTATTGACCACTTTATAGAGAAATGAAAAATACATGGAGTCGGATATAGTCGAGTCACCAGAGGCAATACCTGCTTCATTTGCAAAGAGAGGGAGAGAAAACAGCTTGTGCGATTGGTGTACTACCTCTACTTTCCATAACTTTTCCGAAACGAGAGATGCATATCTCCTAATAAAGGACTTAAATTACCGATCATTGTTTCGATGGTCCTATTCCTAGTATTGGGTGTCTCATTGTATAAGTTGATCAACTACGAGCATGATGCCTCTTCACCTTATGTGGAGTACTTCACATGCAACTATGTGGTCAGCATTTATCGATTGTTTTAAACATACGCTAATTATTGTCGTCAATACAATTCGTCTGAAAAGGAAATCGGCTCTGCAACCATAGCCTATGCTTATAACAGCTACGGCAAGATATATCTGGATTTACTGTGAAAAACTAGGCAGTTCGTAGGCAACAAATACTAGCCATATACGCTCTTTCAAGTACTCCATCGGTTAATCTCATCACTATAGCATTAATTTCAAAGCGTATCGGAGAAGCAAGGGCGTTATCGAAAAGAAATGAAGGCAGGTTAACCAGATTTCACCTATTTTATAGATCACATGGGTGCTTTCAAATGTATTCCATCGATAACGAACAAAATATGTTAAAATGCTGCTTTATACCTCATCACAACGGCATACCTCATGTCTCTGATAAAAAATTCAATGTAAATTCTATAATTTCTGCCAGTATCACGCTGTAAATGTTTTTTGTTAATTATCCTACTAAATCCAGTTCAATTTTCACAAAAGAATGTTTAAAATAAAGTCTCACCATTGTATAATCAGAGTGGATATTAGTCATCATCACCAGAGATCAAAGTTGTATTAGCACTGCTAATTGAAGAAGTGGGAAATCCGCTTATTCATACGAAACTATTAACGCCGATATTTAATTAAACAGCAAATATCCTATCGTAATAATAAATGAGTCTGATTAACTTTTTCCCTGTCTTAAAACATTGACTTTGAGTGGAACAGAAAGTTAAGGAAAAGTGATACTGAGTGGAAGAGGAGAATAGTGAAAGGAAAACAACAGATAAAATGGAGTTAAAGAAAAGAGCTAGGCTGGCTCGAAGGGAACATAGGATGAGTAAAGCCAGGTGGATGTGAGTAGAGAAAGAGAGAGAGAACAATGTTAGTAATCATTTATGGAAGAGAGAAAGCTTTAAAATAACATATGTAGGATACGATAGAGGAAAAACTTATGTATAATACCTCCTATTGAGGTAGAGTAGAAAATTAGGCCAATATAATTAATAAATAAATAAATAATAATAAATAATAATAGATAAATAAATAATAAATAAAGGAGAGTGAGATAGACAGGTTGTACTGCGATAGCTATCTATATGCGTGTATATGTGAGAGAATAGGGGAGGCTATAAAAATTTATTTTCAGGCAAGAATAAGAAAGGAATGTTACACATACATGAATTTAAGGGAGAATTAGAGTGCACATACTCTATGGGGATAAAATGATCAATTATAGCATATATAAGACGTATGGAAGTTATTAACACTACAGATACTCCGCAGAGAATGAAATACAATGTGATGCAGATGAGGTACGCACTGTGTATATTGATCAGATAAATACATTCTGATATAGAGATAAATGCAGTCCACTTTATATTACAAGTCCAACAAAGCAAACAAAATTCATTCAATAGAAACCATTCTCAATAATCTCTCTAGTGAGAGAACGCAAAGTATACATTACAGGATTGAACTTGTCATTCAGAGTGGGGTGCCACAGTGCCTTGCATCGCGAGATACACACTCGATCATTAAGCTTATACTTTGCCTATGTTTCTTCCAAATTTTCTCTTCTTTCACCATTGATGAATTACCACCTTATAAGTACAGGCAGACACCTGCTTCATTCTCCAGGGTTACTCGGCTCGGCGCACGGCCCAGAATTCTAGGAGGACTATTATTGTAGGCGGTGAATAGTTTGGTAAGAAGTTCTAACCAGCGATAGTTGCCCTACGTTGTGAAGCCACACCACATACGTTATTTGGGTGTTATGTTTAAGCGTTCAACTACTGGCGACGTATGGGAAGACTTTATACTAAACTGTTCAATGCCATGTACATCGGCGAGGTAGCCGCGCACCTTCTTATTTTCAAACTTGAGACCCTTGTCAGTTTGTAGGATACGATGTTTACGCCCACAAGTTTTCTCGATGAGTAGAAGTTTAAAGGCATTGTATATACTCAATGCTATCTTATCTTTGAGTGGGAGTGCCCAGCTGTAGAAGAAGATTAGTGTAAGAGGTGGGGTATCCCTCCATATACAAAAATGCTTAATCGATAGCATCACCATGGGTATGTGTGTACATTTAAACAAAAACGTTATGTTACGTATTATGTGATGAAATAAAGCAGTATGTCACTTAGTAGGTTACCCTCATTTCTTGTCGAGACTATGAACAAAGGTAGTATGACTAATATAGACAACTTGCAGTATGATTATCTAGACTTATCTATATGTCAAAGCCAGTGAGCCAGCAAGATTTAAGATTATGCCACTGATGGGGAGCACTATTTTCATTGTTGTCATCAACACACGTATTGACAGACAGTCTGCGTAGATGTACATAATATGAGAAAGTGAGAGACATGAAAGATTTTGACCTAGAGGAAATACGCAGCTATCAGCCTCTATATAAAGACTCAACATAACCGTGTAGCTAGCGCCGGGAGAGTGAACACGTAGTATTGGAAAAACAAACTGATCAAAAATTGTAGCTTAATATAGCATAGCGTTTGATGTATATGACGGTATAAAACAGTGTATAAATCGTATATCTTCTCAAGACTATAAAAAGGGACAGTGTGACTAATATAGTCAAGTTATATCGCGATTATTAAGTCTCTTATCTACATGAATATGTCAAATCATAATATTCTGTAAGATGTCTTATCCCCGTTGTAACCAGCAAAGCAAACATTTGCAAACTATCTGCATTGATGTGCCTTATATTTGTCGGCACCATTTAATGCTATAGTGTGAAATAAGTCTAAGTAACATAAAGGATCACGAAAGAATTTAAATAAATATGGAAAGTATTCGAAGCAATATGAAAACATGTGTGGTATTGCGAGAGACATGATGATATGCCTTCCCATATATATGCCATCCAATAAGTGTGGTTTTATTACTCTATGAACACTAAACATATAATTTAAGTATTAATTTATCTCTTTAACAGCTGAAACGTTATATACCTTCAAGCAAAGCAATTGAACAACTATTGAACAACAAGAGGGAACAAACCAAACACACATACAACCTACATACAAATCGAGCAGATTAGTGCAGGAGGTGATGCATCCCCTTTATGCATTGAGCAAACAATCGATATCATCACTGTTGGGTGGTATGTATGTAAATTCAAGGAGAAGAGCTGTACGTACATACATATTAGTAAGCAAATATCGTGTCCTTTTAGGACTGTGAATAGAGAAACTATATATAATATAGGCAAGCTACAACATGATTCATTAGACTCATCTATATGTCAAAGTCAGTCAACCGGCCAGCCAGCCAGCCAGTCAGCCAATGAACAATGTTCGATATTATGTAAATGTCGGGGTGCGCTATTGCCATTATTGTCTGCCACATAAGTATTTCGAGACAGTCTGCGTATATAATATGAGACGCATGAAAGATTTTAACCTAGATGGAATACTCACCTATCTGTCTCTATGTAAGGCAATGATTAGTACATGTCTGCTCAGGGAGACAAAACTACTGTGCAGCTGATGCCTATTATGCTTAGTGAGTGTGAGAGAGTGTACAGTAATGGTAAATAATAAAAAAATATCACTAATTTGCGGCTTAATATGGCTTAGCCATCGATGGATTCTACAAATGTGACTCACTAGAATTACCTAGGGGATGGGAAATGAGGCCTAATAAAGCATATTATCCTCTTGGTTCTATTATATAAACAAATGGTTTACTGCTTTATTGCATGTTATCAACCATTTACCAGGAAACGTGATCTCATTAGACATGAAAACTATAAGCATTTAGTTAAATAGAGACACCCAGTTTACCTGAAAGATGAATTTCTTAGACATACATATGCAAGGAAAAAATCACAAAGCTATGATTAAAGTCGGCTTTACAAACTCCTCCATCACAACCACCTCAACCATCACCACTTATAAAGTGTAATCCATATGAATTCAACAAACTATTAACCTCCCCTGATAATTATTATTCTGAAGCCATTTTTCCACTAAAAGACAAATCAGCTATGATTGTTGCTGAACACAATCAATCAGACAAACCTACATTTGTTTAAAGTTTGATTAACCTTAGAAATGCGATATTTGACATTCCACCGAAAGACATTCACCAATTCACTAGATCTTATTATAGCCCACCTTTCATTTTGTAAGATTATATGACATGCAAAGCAGTGAACATTTTTGGAAGATCCGTGTAAAACAAACCCGGTTCTACAAATATCATCGAATTCGGTTTGTGTCTTTGACACTCGTTTGTGAAGAACTGACGTGTATTTACAATAAAACGTACCCCAGTATTTTGAGTAGATCCGTAAAATAATTGTGGTGTAGATGACAGTACAAAATAGAATTATTGTGGCTTGCTAATGTTGATCGTTAAATTAATGGGTACGGCTTCTGCCAGGACAATGTTATCGAAATAAGGTGACACACTAAACTAAGCACGGCTTAAGAGGTCCAAACTTTCTCGCACATATAAAACGAATGAAAATTATGAAACACCTTTTATACCGCCAATTTTCTAATCAAAAGCAAGCTGAAAAACTATTCAAAACATACTACGATCATTGGCCAGCAGTCTCGTCTCTACCGATTGGTAAAAGAAACAATGGGGTAGAATGAAGTGACTTCACAATCAATGATTATTTATTCCATGATATATTACGCTGAATTTCCTATCACCTAGGTAATTATACTGCGCCACATTTGTGGAATCCACCAGTCGTTAAGCCATATTACGCCGCATTTCCTATGACCTAGGTAATTCTATTGCGCATATTTGTGGAATCCATCGATCGCAAAGCCATATTACGTCGCATTTCCTATCAACTAAGTAATTTTACTGCGTCACATTTGTGTAATCCATCGATTGCTAAGCCATATTACGCCTCAATTATTGATCATTTATTTTTACGCATACTGCATAATGTTCATTCTCTTACACTGTCCACGCATAATAGGCTTTATCTGCACTATATATATCTAATGTATAATATATTATATAATATAATGTAGTGTTGTCTCCCCAAACAGACATGTCTTAATTATTGCCTTATATAGATGCAAATAGGTGAGTATTCTATAGATTGTAGGTTAAAATCTTTCATGTCTCCTAAATATGTACGAAACTGTCTAGAATTACTTATGTTTCTTAAACTATCTAACATGTTGTCATATTGCTTCTAATACATTCAAATTTGTTCAAATTGTTTCGTGATTCGTGATGTGTCTTATACTTATTTCCACTATATTATTAAACGATGTCAACATATATCAGGCACATCAACGCAGACTGTCTGCACATATTTTTCTTGCTAACAACAACAGGGATGTAGTCACATAATATTATGCTTTAACATATAGATGATAAACTAAATAATCGTGTAAAAACTTGTCTATATTAGTCACACTGCCCCTTTTCATAGTCTTGATAAGATATCAGATTTGTTTACTAATTTATAGTTTTTAGAGAATATGTATCACATTATAATACCCTCGTAAAAGTTTACGAAGCTTTAAGATAGGATAATTTGTTGTTGAATTAAATATCAGCGTTAATATTTTCGTATGAACAGGCGGATTTCCTAATTTTTCAGTTAGCTGTGCTGGTACAACTTTTATATCTGGTGATGATGACTAAGATCCACTCTGATAATACAACTGTGAGACTTAATTGTAAACATCATTTTGTTAAAATTTAACTGGATTTAGTAGGATGATTAACAACTTGTTTTACAGCATGATACTGGCAGAAATGATAGAATTTACATTGAATTTTTTATCAGCGACATGAGGTATGCTATTGTGATGAGGTATAAAGCAGCATTTTAACATATTTTGTTCGTCATCGATGGAAAACTTTTGGAAGCACCCTTGTGATCTGTAAAATAGGTAAAATCGTGTTGACCTGCCTTAATTTCCTTTCGATACCGCCCTTCACTGATTTTAACCCATGCTTCTCCCATACGCTTTGACATGGATGCTACAGTGATGAGATCAATCGATAGTGTACTTGAGAGAGTGGTATTTATTGCTTACAAACTGCCCAGTTTTTCACAGTAAATCCAGATATATCTTGCTTGTAGCCGTTAAAAATATTAAGCTATGATTGCAAGGCCGATTTCTTTTTCAGATGTATAGAGAATTTGCAGAATATCTCTATTGCAAATTGTATTTCTCTATGAAGTGATCAATAACTACACAAAATTTAAATGAGTCAGCAAAATTTCTTATTTAGGTTTCGAATCCAGAACCCTGAAACTTTGTGATGAAGGCCAATATTTTTTCTGGAGTTTCACATTAGTAGTCTTACTTTCAGGAAAAAGCCTTTGCGATAGACTTTCCACAACATTAGAATTTGGCCCTTTATGTATATCAAACAAGAAGGCTTGTAAAGTTAATTGCTTTGTTGTCATTGATACAAAAACGCCTTCACCTTCACTTAGTTCCCTAATTGTGGGTGTCTTTGTAATCATAACTGTATCGATGAAGCAGTCATTAACAGATTCCATTACAATTAAAGTCCACTTTTCCAGATTTTTTTACAGTTATAACGAGCGAGGACCTCAATTTATTTATACGAGTCTTCCCCGTAGTGAGATGTGATGCAGGTATATGAGGACAACTTTGCATTTCAAATAATATTTAATATTTAACTGTCAGTTGATATTAAATGATAAATGCGTCGGCGCGTGTCTGAGATATATTATATTAAATGTTGCTTTGAGTTTAAAGTCAAATTGAGATAACTTGATAAAAAATTGAGATAAAGTACACAATAATCACGTCTTCACAAGAAAAACCATCTATCATACTTTACTGTGTTATGACTTTTCATGTTTATAAACTTTTTGATTAGCTAGTCAATAAACAAATTGGTATTAACCTAAGCTGCTTAAACATTTATACATGCATAAAATGTGTTTTATTTCAAATTTTTAAATAAATTTCATTATACATTTTGAACAATAAATGTACATCAATTTATAAATATGCTGCTTCTAATAGATATTCACATTTAATTATGTTGCCATATATTAATACTAAATAACTCAATTACACTTCACACATGTTAAATGGCCACAATTATATGTCAGAGTATAATGGTAATTGTTGGTCTCAGCTTTTTGTAAGCGCACAGCGTACACTAGTGCCCTCTGTCAGATCTACCTCAGTCATCTGTCACTTCAACTGCGGCCTCTACTTCCTCTCCCAACTGCTCTTCCTCCTGCTCCTGCTCCCCATCATCAACCGTCTTTTGGTCCTCTTCATTGTAAGTCTCAGTTGCGCTCTCCAGCCCCGGTTGCTTCACACTCTGTCGCCGCTGTTCCTCGACCTGCAGAAGTCCATATATAAAAATGTAATATTTAGTATTTTGTGTTGCATATAAAAAAATCGTATTTATTTAGGCGTATATTATTTATTCTTTAAATATAAAACGTCTTTTAGTGGGGGAACCTCTTACAGTAAAATGTCCATGACATTTACCATACGTGCCAAAAGCAATTTTATTGCAGAAATGATTTATTGAGGAAGTTTATAAACTTTTGGCTCGAAAAAACAAGATTTTTTTTGGTTATCGTGCCATAAATCGTGAAAAACAAAATGGCCGCCATTTGAACTAAAAATTGGCTATA
>JAUZND010052542.1:0-19275 GCA_034780555.1 Coelogynopora nodosa | reverse complement strand
AGTTTCATTATAAAATTTTACAATTGACTTATTAAAAATACCTAAAAATATATTAGCCGAAAATTCATAGTTAAATTCATAAAAAATATTTTGTTTAAATAAACTTGATCTGTGATCTGCGATCTTTTTCATTGATCTTTTATTAGTGTTGTCTCTTTTTGGATAATCTTTTATTAGTGTTGTCCTTTTAACTCATTAAAAAGATTTGTTGCGCAATACACGGCTTCAAAGGCTTCCAAACGCGCGGCAAAAGTTCTACTCGTAAATAACATTGCATCTGAATATAAAATGTACGTTAATTTGATGTAATTTTAAACCTTCATTGATCAAGATAATATTAATATTTGGATATTAAATGTACGTAGACGTAGTCGTAAATTTGATATAATTTAAAGTTGATTATTAATATTAGGTATATACATACAACCCCATGACAAAAGAAATGCAACACCATGTATATTTTTTAAAAAAATAGAAAAATTCTATTTTAAACATTTTTTATTGAAGATTGAGACAATACAATTGTATAATTAGTAAATAAATAAATATTTACTTTAAATACAATGTCAATGAAGTTTTATGACAAAATTATGAAAAAATATATAAATAGATAGTATAAATAAATGTACAAAAAAATACAGTTAATAATAAAGTTAAAACATGTAGTTCCTCCCATGGCCATGGCTGCAATGGTGGCCCGCATCTGCTCTTGAATCAAATCCACAAGGCCAAGGGTGTGGAAGAATTCCAGTGCCAGTGGTATGGCAGCCCACTCTCTTAATGAGCTGCAGCCAAGAGCTCCACTATATACTGTGGTCGTGGATCTTTAGGACCTCCAACTTGTTCTTTAAGTATCCCCAGACATTCTCAATGGGGTTGAGGTCAGGACTAGGAGACTAAGGAGGCCATTGCTGCACATTTATGCTATCAGTTATCTCAAAGAAGTTCCAGAGGAGTGGCATTGTCCTGGAATGTAAAGCCTGTAGCAGGCAAATCCAGAGGTATACCTATAGGAGATGGTCCATGAGGGTCTGAACATAAAATTGGGCATTGATGGCCTTGTGCTTGTAGGGTACAAGTTTGGACAAGGCCAGGATGAAGGGCATCTCCTTGAATGTCTGTGTCAGACATAATTAATGCCTCTTATGCCATGGTTCTGGATGAGATAAAGTGGGGTCTTGTCAGAGAACAGGACATGTCCCCATTCTGCTGGGCCCTAATTGACTCTGGCCCTAGCAAATTCCAGACATCACTGACAATTACATTAAGTCAGAAGAGGCTTCCAAACTGCTATCTGACTATATAGCCTTTATATTTGGTTGAGCCATTGAGTTGGGGTGCCACAGGCACAGTGCTGTTAAAGAACTGCATCCCCATGGTCGAAATCTGCAACTTAGTGACATGGGTTGATATCACAGCTACATGTTTTGCCTGAATAGTCAATCAGTGAGGATAAGTCATACATATAATTGGTTGGGGGAGAGACTAGTGAGACAGAGACTAGAGGTTTAAATTTGTTTTCTACCAGCAGGAAGAGAACAGACATGCACAGTGAGATGATGAGGTAGGGGCATGCAGTTCATTGTCCTTTACAGCTGTGATAACACTTTACTGGGAGTTGCTGACCTGCTAATATATTTCATACAATTGCCTTAAAACCAAAGCGCATTTAGATTAAACAAAAATATTTATTAATTACTCATTTATTTTTCACCTTTTTCAATGAAAAATCAATGAAATAGTGTATTATTAAATATATATACATGATGTTGCATTTTTTCTCAAGGGTTGTATATGCTCTTAGACAGAGGGTCTTATAATATATTATTTATTTAATTTCAAATGCTTTTGAAAAAAATGTCTACCATCTGTCATTATTATTAATTAATTGGTAACACTGACAATAATTATAAACTCTATATTTATTATAATATGGACATGCATGTATTTCAATAGTTTGGGCCTTGGCATGTCAGCAATGAATGCTAACTTTCAACTTCATGTCTTAAAATGCATTCTTGCATTTGATTAGAATAAGCCTCCTTTTAAAAAAATACTTTTTTGGGGCCTTTGCCCCTGAAACCCTCAACAGGGGGAGCTCCTCCCCAGACCCCCAGTTTAGTGTTTTCCATTTATTTATTGAAGATGTTATATCTCCACCTAGACAGAATAATAATTTCTAGGCTATGTGTCTGCCTCTAGGTTATATATATATATGTATATTGTACATAATAGCTAATATAAATATGAAAATACTGTTATATTATATTTGTATTATTAATATTATTATGGTAAGTTGTCTAATGAATAAAATATTATGTTGTTTTTATGAGCTAAATATTTTAGGCACACATATTCTAGAAAAAAGTGTCCTGTCTAAATGACCACCTAAAATATTTAACTCATAAAAACAACATAGTATTTTATTCATAGGTATAACTTACAATAATTAAGTAATTTCATATTTATATTAGCTATTATGTATATACAGTCATGGCCAAAAGTCTTAGACCATCCCTAAATATTACAATGACACTAATAATGCATTTGTGTGAGTGAGTAAGTTTTTTTAGAGACATTTAGATTGGCTTATTTTTGTGGGCCAATCACAGCTCGCCATTCATTCATTTGCTATTTATCTGTAGTAGCTTATATTACAGCGACAGCACAAGAATATCACATTTAACAGCATCGCTCTGTTTCAGGAGAATGCTGGGTAAATATCTTTTCTGTGCTCAATGTGCCAAAGTTATTATTTTGGAGGAAGAGGGATACAGTCTGCATAGCATGCTAAATGCCTAAATGTGTCCCAATGTGCAGTACGGAACTGCCTGAACCGTTCAAAAGCTGGAGAGCCTGAAGTGAAAAAGAAGTCTGGCCGCCCCAGAATCACCTCTACCACCGGTGACCGTAGGATCGTGCACATGTGTAAGCATTCTCCACATTCTTCCAGCCAGAAGATCCAGAGCCAGCTGCCGGAGAATGGCTCTGGCAGCTCCAAAACCAGCCAACGGACAATTCGCCGGCGTCTCTTCACTGCTGGTTTGCCTGGTAGACATCCTGCCATAAAGCCTCTTCTGACCATAAAGAACATCGCGGATCGGATGGCATTTTGCCGTAAGTACCAAGAGTGGACACCTGACCAGTGGGAGAACGTAATGTTCTCAGATGAATCCATGTTCACCCAGTTCTACACGTTCGTACCCTATGTAAGACGACCAGTTGGCATCAGATATGACTCGAAGTATTGTGTTAGTGCAGTTAAGCAGCCACAGAAGGCTATGGTGTGGTATGCCTTCTCCGGGAAGCGGGGTCGAGCCGGCCTATGGACATGGTTCATGCCTAAAGGAACCACTATGAATGCCAAGGCTTATCACACCATTTTGGATAAGCACCTTCTGCCCTTCATGAATATATTATTCATAACACAGAGTATTTCTTACATTAAGGCACTCCTTGCCATACTGCAAAGACTATCACCAAATGGCTGGGGGTACAGTGCAATCGGATCATTGGTCCTTGGCCAGGGTTATCCTCAGACTTCAACCGTATCGAGAATTTATGGGTCACCATGAAGAGAAAAGTTGCCGCATACAATCCGACATTGTATGAAAACCTGAAAAACGTGATACAAGAAGTCTGGGTAAGTGAGACTGACCTGGAGGAATGTTGGCAGCTGGCCAGATCCATGCCAAAACATATATTGGCTGTTTTGGAGAAGAAGGGACCACACGAAATATTGAGTATTTATGTGACAAAAGTATTGCTTTAAACATTCAAAGTGATGCATCCAGTTTGTAATTTCATGTAATTTTCATATTTCTTCAATTAATCCAATAAATAAATACATAATGTAACTAATTGTTTTGTAGATGTTTTTATTATGAATATTTAGGGGTGGTCTAAGACTTGGCCACTACTGTATATTCCATATTCAGTTCCTATAATTTTTAAAGTAAAGCCAAGCCCAAGGATAAGAATCCTACACTAAAATACGAATAAGTTGCATTATAAAATTATAATAAATTCATTGAAATCCCTTTCTATAATATATCTTTCAAAATGAGTTAGTTAAAGTTTATAAATGGGACATATAATCAAACTTAAGGGTTGTGGTTAATAATAATAACCAAAGTCATCTAAATTAGTGTAGGCTGATGCTAACCACAACCGGCCTGCAGACTTTATAAATGGTGAACCAATTAGGTCATTGGAGAATGAGGCAAGCTTGTCTGTATGACAAATCTCAACTTTATTCCTTTCATAACTAACAAGTTGATGGTTCAGGCCCGTAAGCTCGGGAGGTTTGTACGAACCGCCACCTGTAGAGAAAAAGGTCACCCAGACAGCATAAAAAAAAGAGTTGATGTTTATTTAGATAATTTACATTTATTAACTTGGTTTTACTCAATTTTACTCTGATTTTTTAGTTAAAAGTGACTTTTATTAGAAAACGAACTGCACCAAATGAAACCATGCTACGGGCCTGTGGTTACAATCATTTGTACAATTTTTGCTTAGTTTCATTTACTGTTACCATGACACTAAAAATTTCATTGAATTCAGCATTCTTTTTTTTAGCATATGACATGTGACATGTTTTCTATTTGATAAAAATGACATGTTTTAAATACTTCCTTTGATTACCTCATTTTTTTGTAAAATTTGTTAATAATATTGATTGTATGCATTATTATATAATTTATATTTGTGTCAATCAATTATATATATTACATTTATAAATAATAGAATACTTGATATTCATAGTAATATAGAATTCAGCAATAGTGCTTTCACTGAAATAAAAATAATAAACACTGCAATATAAATCAATTAATGTGTTGGGATCATCCCCTAGTAGCTATTTTAAGCTATTGATGAGTAGGAGTTAACATCAGTACAGTAAAGATACATGCTTGATAGCCAATTAGATGCAAATTATAAATGTTTTGACTTATAATACCTGCTGGGTAAGGTAATAAATTGAGAGGTACTTACCCATAAAGAAAGGGTAAATATTTAAATAAATAAATGCAGAGAAAAATCACTAAACTGTTAACACTACAGCAAAATAAAAACAAAAGTGCACCATCTAATTATAATAAGTCATACTTATGATGAATTAATTATATATTTTATGGGATATATGTAAGTTAGATAGCTACTTGAGCCAATCAGATGTTAATGCCATATTATATTTTAAAATATCTTTGGATTTTTCCTATCTCCATTACTTGCAGAGGATTTAATTAAAGTTAAACAGAGTGGAATCTGAGTTAATTAAACTAAAGAAGAATAAAATGGAATTAGAGTTATGGTTCAACAAAGTAAAATAAAAGTTCATTAGATTGGAGTTAGTTAGTGTTCTGTATATAATATTGTAAAACCAGAGTTTGTTAGATTGATTTCACTATATTCTACTTTATAAACTAACTCCAATCTAACAAACTCTGATTTCACCATTTTCTACTTTATGAACTAACTTCAATATCACAAACTCTGATTTCACTATATTCTACTTTATAAACTAACTCCAGAGTTTATTACATTAGTATAAAGTACAATTGTACAATAAAATACAGTGGAATTGGGATTAGTAATTAATTAATGATAAAGGAATAGGATATAGGACAAGTTATGGAATGGACCAATATCAACTTGATGGACCATGTCTGAAACAAGAAAATTATATAATTCAAGTTGCATAATAATTCAAAATAAATAGTGTAGTAACTGACATATAGGTATTAAAATAAATGTAGTTGTTATACTTCCATATGTAACTAAAATGTTATAATTCTATAAATATAAACTTGTAGCTATTTTGATGACTGTTTGAAGTGTAACATCTATATAAAAATTTATATATTTATTGGTGTTGGATTATTTGGAATCAGCATTGGGTTTATGTCAGGTACTTGGCCTCAGCATTGGTTTTTGTAGAATTGGCATTAGATTATTTAGAATCAACATTGGGTTATTCTCATGTGATTGGCATAGGCATCAGTTTTTGTAGAATTGGAATCAATTTTATATATATGTTATCAAATCAAGCTTATAAAATAAAGTCAGAATTTATTTAGATAATTATAGGGTATAAACTTCTGACAATATTAAATTTAGGCAATCTTCATGTATTATGGAATTTTTTTTAACTTATTCCTATGCTATTAATGATTGTATATATTAATTATTTTTTAAGGATATTTCCAATTTCTATAAATTATCCATTTAATAAAGTAACATTCTCAAAATTTAAATCTTCTATAAAATCATATCAAATTTACTTATATTAAATAGCTAGGTATGAAATAATGGAAATCAGAGAAAACATCCACAGGAGAAAATGTACATGGAAGTCCATAAGATATAAACAGAAGATAGAGCATCATGAGATATGAACAAAAGGGCCAAAAGATAGCTATATGTAGAAGTTAACTATATATATACCTATACTGTTATTAAAAATAGGATGAAACATATTAAAGGACCGAATTATCTCACATTTTATTGCCTAATTTGTGAAAAATTCTCTGATGTGTAAATAACTGATTTTATATAAATACCCATATATTCTATAATTTGTAGGTTAATTTAGTTATTAACATAACAAGTGTTATGTGCTACTGTGCAATTAAAATGTTGCTTATTTTTCTGTTAATGTTTTCTCTCTTCTATATACATTTTCTCTTATATATGTTGGTGACCAATTAGGGACCTAACAAAGTTTGGGACTAGGCCAACCAGTTAGGGACCTTAAAAACTCACAAAGTATAAGAGTCCCTAGGCCTAACTGGTCGACCTAGTTTTCGGCCAGTTAGAGACCTTTCAAAGTTCAGGACTTCATTTACTATGGTTAATATTCAGTTATGTTCAGTTTTTGGTATATGTAAATAAAATAGATTTAAAGCCAAGTTTAGATGATTTTTTTAAAGCCATTTAAATGAATTTAAAAAATTAAAAACATGAACTATATGAGATATACATAATTAAAAAATTAAGTTATTCACATTTTTACAGGTCAAATGGTTGCCAATATTATAAAGTCCTCAACTTGTCTGCCTAGTTGGGGACCTAGTAATAAATGTGCAATTAATAGTCAAAACTGGTCCACCAATTTGAGAACTTATTCAAAATGTGAAATTACTAGTCATCAGTTGGTTGGTCTAATTGGTGACCTAATTGTGTTATGGCAATTTCAAAGACCTCAACTGGGCTATAGTATTGACTATTCATTGCACATTTTTTGTGCAACCTGGGAATCCTGCTTTCAGAACCTGGGAATCCTGCTTTCAAAACCTGGGAATCCTGCTCTCAGAATATGGGAATCCTGTTTTTAGAATCTGGGAAATTCGCTTTCAGAACCTGGGAATCCTGCTTTCAAAATTTGGGAGGCCTGTTAAAATTAGGGTATTTTTGCAATAAACTAGGTCCCCAACTGGGCCGACCAGTTGAGGACTTTATAATATTGGCAACTGGTTAACCAGTGACAACATAAATAACTTATTTTTTATGGTGTATATCTTGTATAGACTCCCACATTTTTTCTTTCTATAATATAGAAAACACTCAAAATAAAAGTCAGTTATTTTCATGACACTTTCATATGTATTTTTTTAAAGTTGTTATCAACCTTTGCATTTGTAATGGTGGAGTGTTATTATTATATAACTGTACAGTTTACCTTTATGATGACTCTATTGGCCAATATAATTGTGCTTTAATATTGTATCTGTTTTTTTTATTTCAAGATTTTGGTTTAGGTAGACCAAATGCTCATTATAAAATATTTTGATCTTGACTTTTTATACTGTGGTTTTTTCATCATAGTCAAACTTTTTCAAAGTGAACATATCAGATTGGAAACACGCCTATGCAAAAAGGTCCTTTATTTTTTAATAATTATAAAAGGTCACTTTGATTGAAAAAAGTATCTTCAGGAATATTCAAAGTATCTTCATTTTATCCAGGTACATAAATTTGATTGAAAATATAGTATGTTTAAAAATATAACTAACCAAGTAAAATTCCTTATGGTAGAGGACAGTTTCAATAGAATCATGTTATTGTTTATATTTTGATTTTTTAACCCTTTCATTGTCATAGGCCTGTTTTAGGGTCATACAGTTCAATTAATTTAGTATATGATACTATTTCTAAAACCTAAGAATGGTGCAAAAGTATTCACAATTAGAAAAAATTACTCAATTTATTGGACTCAGCTTTTGGACATACTGTATTTAAGGCAAGTCACGAAAAAATATAATGAGACATTAATGAACGTTATACATATTTGAGATAGATGGAACAATTAAGTTTGTCCTTATGACTGAAAAAATAAGAATTTGTGTTGGTAAACAAATCAAAAAACTCAAAAGTGCTTAAATTTAATAAATAATTACATTATTAAGTTATGCCAATCGAAATCTTACTTCGTGTACTACTATTTATATATATAGCACATTCATTTATCTTAAAGATTTCTATTATCTTACATACAAATATCTGTCCTAATGTCAGTGACAGCAATAAAAATTAACACCCTGCAACATTTGTTTCAATGCAGAATCGATTCATCTCAAAACTATTTTGCAAATAGTATTTTCATTCGAAGATATGGATTCTGGCCAGGAATTCAAGGTAAGCTATTTTTTTAATTTTGTATCATTTATATATTGATAATTTTGGAATATTGTTCTATTCAATTGGAATGCATTTTCAGATGTTTCTGAAGGTATTTATTTAACTATTTTTAAGCAAGCTCATCAATTATATCTGTCGAACATACGTACATCTTATGGATTAAATCAAAATATATCATATAAGTAGAAAACTTATATATAATATCTCAGTAGAAAACATAAAATATAATTCTCTTTAAATATATATTGTTTTCACTTTTTGCAGTTACTGTTTTCTACGTAGTATTGTAAATCAACATTTTTAAAGTTTCTGTAATGTATGCGTAATTTACGCCACAAACATATATATATATATATAATTAAGAGCCTGCTAAATACTACAAACTAGAATCAATAAACTTAAGTTCAACATAAATCATTTATGTTCAACTATTTGAAATTAGTCAACTGCGTTATTTTGTTTAAAACAATTTAGGACAATTGTCTAAATATCCGGAAATATATTTGTATGCATCACATTATTCGTGCTTTTTTATCAGGGTTTATAGTTTATAGGGTAAAATATATATGAACCATCGAAGATAATTTAAGTTTTAATAATATCCCTATAAGTCTCCTTTTGATTTCATTCTGTATTTCGCATAATGAATCAATATGTTTTGTAACAGAAATTCAATTTATCGATTTTGCACTACGCTAATGAAATGTTACTGAAACACATGATAATCTCACAGATGGCCTATATCCTATCCTTGTGTTGAATATCAAAATGTACAAGAAAAACCTGCTATTTCCATTATAACCACTCCGTAATGACCGCTACTTCGGCACAGGTGATCGAGATGAACATGATGCGACTGCCGCTATTCTTCCCGCTGGCATCACTAGGCTCAATATCGGTGCACACACTCCTCTATCCGCTGACACTGGTGCGGACCCGGCTGCAGCTGCAGGATCGCCACTCGATGTATCGCGGCCTGTTTCATGCCACAAGCAGCATCATCCGGGAGGAGGGTGTCCGTGGTCTGTATAGCGGGTTATTTGTCAAGTCGACACAGCTTGTCTCGAGTAAGTTAGAGATCTGTTTTGAACATGTAACGTTCCGATGCCGATCATTTGAAATTAGCAGACTTATAATAACAGTGCAGAGTTAAGTGGACTGGTCATATTTTCTCATTAAATCAGAATTCTTTGTTTGTTTTACAACATATTAAACTCGGTGAGCGACCGAAAATTCTATTTAATTTTATAGTAAATTTCCTTTTTTATAAAAATTATATATTTTTGAAAATTTCTTTATTTTGAAATTTGTGTTCACTGTTTGACCAATAAAATCGAGTGTACAGTAAATAGATTTTTATTCAATGTTTATTAATTGGCTTGCTGGAAACATGTTCAATTTGTTTTTTGGGATTGCAGAATATCACTGTTATAGCTGAGTTGTCGTTATAAGTAGGGATTATTTAATACTGTTGAATAGGATTTTACAATTACTTGATATAGTTGATTTTTTTGTTATATTTAAACTCACTATACATCAGAATTATAATATATGTGTAAATTGATTACAGAATAGGGCTCTCGAATCCACAACAACCCTACTACTAAACCTCCCCTCCCCCCCCCTCTCCACATCAGCTGCCTTCTACGTGGGCACCTATGAAGGTGTGCGCGGTCGTCTGGCCCACTCGAACTTCTCGCGGACATCTCGGTCCTTCCTGGCGGGTGGCTGTGCCTCTCTGGTGGGCCAGACGATTGTCGTCCCCGTGGATGTGGTTGCCCAGCACCTCATGGTGTTGAACTTGAGTCAGTCGAGTAAGAAGAGTCGACAGCTCACCCCCATCCATCTCAGGTGTGTGTGTCACTGTCACTGTGACTTCTTTAATTCGTCGAATAGTGGTCATTTGGCGGTAGGCTTACTCATTATGAAGTTATTGCTAATGCTCCTTTCATGAGTTCACATTGTTATATAAAAAGTTATCTTTTTGTTAGGCAAATAGGGTTCTATATGCTATTTGTAATTAGTCGCGTAATTTCTGAAGATACGAAAAAATCGACCCTAGAAATAGATAGTAAAATGTAACGCATTTTTCGTTTAATATTAATTTTAGATGACTTGAACACTTCAATATTTTTGGTAGCTTATTTCCTAGATTAATATCCTGCTATGAATTGTTCATATATAGATGGCTGTCTATATTTGTCTCTATTGTGTACTTATCTATCAAGATTGACACGAAGTTTGCTCCAAAATTAGTATTATAATGTAATAACTTATTCTTCTGTAAAGTCTAGTTTACTAACCTTTCTTGAGACCCTAGCACAGTATGAACCAACTATATATTCTCATACATGTTGTGATGTTGTTAAATAATATGCAAGTGAAATATACAGCGAATGATGCACAATTTCTTGTATTTTGTGTATAATTCGATCTATTAGTTGCTATACTGTTATATGTTTGCTCCCTAATTACAATCCTTTGGTTCAGTCTTTCTTACCTTTTCTAGTATGTTTGGCTGCTTTACTTTGCTTTCCATCTCCATAGTTGCATTATAATTAGATAGATAGATATACAGATATAATTACCATAGTTTGATATCTGTTATTTAGCATATTATGCTTCCTATTTTATCAATGTAAAACAGCAATGGTTTACACTGGAGTAGCAAATAACAATAATCGTTTTTCCATACATGTTTAGTAATTTAAGTGTTTTATTATATTAAAAAATAGCCATTTAAATAACAAGTTTATTTTATTCATTATTGTATTTTTACCTCAAAATAACCAGTTACACATATCACTTTGTAAAACTCTTTTATTCAACACTGTAACATATAATTTTTCTTAACTTTACACTTCCTAAAGTCTACTTCCTAACAACAAAGACCAATTGATGAGACAAGATAAAGGGTATTTAATTTAGTATTATGTTATTTGGAGCTGCTTGTCTTGATAACAGTCTTCTTGGTGAAACAACAAAGAATTTGTAGTTATATTTATCTGTCTTTTTTATCAAATTAGTTCAGTTGTATTATGTTTAAAAACATTTCCGATAGTTTATGTACGTCGGTATTTCACTCGCGATTAGTTCTGTTAAACATGTATTTCTTAAAACTATTGCAAAATCAAAGCGGCAGTTCATATCATATTGCCTTTGGCGTCATATCACCGGCCGGAAGGACCTGAAACTATCAATTCATTCTGTATATGTCTGATTAAACAAATATGCAGTCTTTTTCTGTTTTCCGCCGCGACGCGATCAAAGATATTGTAAACTAAGATATTATTAAATAATTTGTTGCGTGTTTTGCCTTTCTTGGTGGATTCAGAACTCAGAAGAGAATTATACGTTTCGTATGATCTTTTTCAAGAACAAAGGAACATACAATTGAACGCTTTACAAAACAATCAATATACAAACAGCTAGGAATTTACATAATTATATACGCAGAGCCGTTTATGTTGTAATACGGCAAAGAGTGTACATCCAGTTATAGAGAAAATTCAATGTCAGGACATGAAGGATGACTTTTCTTTATTTAAAAAAATTAAATTTCACCTATTTTTATTTTAAAACTTCAAAGTTTCCTGTTTTTTCATAAAATAATATGTAAATTTGATTAAATATTATATTATAATGATTGCTTAGTAACCCTAGTATGCAGTGCTTAGTAACCACTTAGGTAGTTATGGGGTTGTTATTTCTAACCACATTCATTGTGATTGCTACACTTTTCCTTATTTTATCTCTCTATAATTTCATCTAATCAAATGTATTTTTCTAATTTGAAAATACAAGGAAGCCTGGGAATGGGAATTTAATTGGTTGACTTCAGCTAGTAGTATCTATGAGGCACATTGTAAAATATGTGATAAATGTTTTCGTATAATAGTGGAATTATGACAAGTAAAAGAGAAGAAAAAGAGGCAATTAACAAAGGGAAAATGACATATAAGCATATATGACATTAAGACATATAATTTTAAACATATAACTCCTTTCAACCCGGATGATTTCCAAATTACATAACTATCTACTTAAAAGTGGTACTAATCTCCATATCCATTCATGTACTCGTATACTTTTGAAGACAGATCTTTGGAAAGTTCAATTATCCTACTTTGAATATATCTAGCGGTCTGTTCCAGAGATATTACTGAATTACACTTTATAATATTGTTGCGCTTTATTATAATGTCAGTGTTCATTTATTTCTGAAGTTTACCGTTAGTTTGCAGTTTGTAAAAATCTACTTATTTAGTTACACAAGTAACATAAATGCTTCTGGCCGAGGCCTGAATACCTTGGCAACTACCGTAACGTATGGAAGGCGTCTCTGTCTTTGATATTGACCCTATTCAGCGAGAAGGATATGAAGACGGGAATGACGCGGTCACGAGCGATTGTCCGCCACATCTACCAGCTGTACGGGGTGCGCGGCTTCTACCAGGGCTACTTCATCTCGCTGTCCACTTTCGTGCCCCATAGTGGCCTCTTCTGGGCCTTCTATAACACCTATTGTGGTGAGTTATGAGTGATAAGCTGAGCCTCTTCTGAACCTTCTATAACACCTATTGTGGTGAGTTATGAGTAATGAGCTGGGCCTCTTCTGGGCCTTACCTATTGTGGTGAGTTATGAGTGATGAGCTGGGCCTCTTCTGGGTCTTCTATAACACCTATTGTGGTGAGTTATGAGTGATGAGCTGGGCCTTCTATAACACCTATTGTGGTGAGTTATGAGTGATGAGCTGGGCCTCTTTTGGGCCTTCTATAACACCTATTGTGGTGAGTTATGAGTGATGAGCTGGGCCTCTTCTGGGCCTTCTATAATACCTATTGTGGTGAGTTATGAGTGATGAGCTGAGCCTCTTCTGGGCCTTCTATAACACCTATTGTGGTGAGTTATGAGCTGGGCCTCTTCTGGGCCTTCCATCTGGACCTTCTATCTTTTTTGTATACTCCACTAACATGACTGATCATTAATAGAACATGCTTCCCACGTCCTGTGAAATTCCTTTAAAAATGTAATTGAAATTTTAGAGTCAACATCTCTTGGAAAACCTATGGAAAACTGTGTGACCCCGACAATACAATGTGATCGTCCAATACTATAAAAAAACATTGCTTATTGATATATGCTTGCAATTGTATTTTTTCCTTTATGTTTAGTTCTTTTAATATTATTATAGCACGCACTAAGAAAGCTGGCAATCGATAGGAATTAGAGCCAACATCAAAAATCATTGATGATCAGCTACAAGAAAAAACATATCTGTCTCAATGACATTAATTGTTAAATATGTTATTAAACCGATTAACGTTAAACTTTTGTTGAACATGGCCGTATTGTGGCCAATATCTAATTATTATTTGTCTACAATTCAAAATAGACATTGCATATATATGAACTTTCTTTTCGTGTTATTCACCTCCAGATTTGATCTCCAACTTCCTACTCCCGGACTCCCCGCGTCTCATGGTGCAGGTCATGTCGGCTCCACTAGCTGGCATGACGTCATCAACTCTAATGAACCCCGTCGACTGTATTCGAGTCCGAATGCAGGTCTGTCTGCTCCCTTGGTTGTCGCTTTCTAATTACTAATTAAAATCAGACACAACATTAGTAGTAAGAGTTATGTCGACTCTAGATCACCCCCTCCCACACAAGTGCATTCAATTTTTTTAAATAATTGGGTAATGGTTCAGAGTCGACATAACTGCTACTACTAACATTTAAAAATATATATTTATTTTGAGAAATAAAAATACTCAATTTAATAAATTACATTTGAAGCATACCTCGTTAAAATATTTAGTATTATGTTGACACATAATTTCCATTCTTGTCAGTCAATCCATTATTGTTGTTATAATCCCGCCGACCCTTCCTCCATCATCCCTCAAGGTTGACAACACACGACTGAAAGCCACCATAAAACACGTCTGGGAAACCGATGGGATTCGTTTCGTGAAAAAGGGCCTCTCCGCCCGCCTGCTCCAGTCGAGTCTCTTCTCCTTCTGGATCATCCTCTTCTATGAGCCGACCAAGCTTCTCTGTCTCAAGGAGGAGTACAGAGCTCACTACGGCTGGTAGCGCTGCTCTGGTGTGTGTGTAGCTGCTTGCTTTTATAGCAATTGATTAATTTATTGATTGTTATTAACTAGGGTCAGTCCTATAGTGTGATAACGGATATGGATGATACCCTGTTTTAGACACAACTGGTCTGTTCCACTCGTTTTGTGTAGGCTTGTGCGTTTGATTCATGCGGAGTACTTTGCATAATTTCTATACAATAAGAAAGAAAAAATTACATTTTTAGTGTTTAAAGCTAGAGGCCTATTTAGTAAGATTTATTTAAATAGTATTTATAAATTCGATGTCGTTTAACATAACTATCCTAACTTGAAATCTACAGTTTTCAAAGAATCACAGTATACACTAGAATTTGTACACAGTATAGTTTTGTTAATCGACAGCCAATTGTGTTCTTATCAGACGAGACAGTTTTTTTGTCGGTATTTATATAGTGTTGAACATTGAACATTTTATAACATTATTAACCTATTTGCACTATTTCAAGCTTTTATGCTTAGTTTCTTGATTATACAAGGGTTTGCTCCTTATTAATTTCTAAACGCTTCAACGATACTTCTGGCATACCCATTTCCTCTGGGTCTGATCATGCTACAGTTATGATATTGAGTGAATTGTGATACTATTCGACAGGTGCTCCCTCTCCCCTGGGATTACTTAAATCAAATGTTAACTGTTGCAAATTAATTTTGACTATTGAACAGTTAGTGTATTTTGATAACATTTATTCTATTCAAAAAATGACATTGAAACATGTTTTGTTTTCAACACTTTCAATGGTTTCAAGTAGACTTATTTGTTTTCAGGTGAGATTGAAGAAAGTTATACTGTATTGATTTATCCATTCGTTCAAACAACAGATTTGTTGAATACATGATATTATACATGTGTCACTAATGACACCTTACGGTACCTGTCCTGTGCAAAGTTGACAATTGCCAATTTATCATTAGATTTCCAAACTGTGAACTAAAATCTATATCTTTTACAACTAACAGATTTTCTGCCACTGTCATACTTTTTGTTTTTAAACATGGGTGTTCTACTAAGGTGATTAAAATGGAAATCATAATAATTAAGGGGAAGTTTTGTTGTATATTATTTTCTTAAATTAGGGCTTTATTCGGTATCTATTATCTTTTTTGGCATAGGGGAAAGCGTTCTTTATAAGTAATAGTGTTTGAGCTATGAAAATATGTTGATGTGCATTATGATTTTCACTTTATTATATATTGTCTTGAATTTCTCAACATTTTATTTCGATCGTTTTGTTCTGTATCCAATTTACATTTACTCGAATACCAATTCAGTTTATTTTGATATAATACTTAGATATCACTAAGAAAATCTGTAATTTAATTCATATATAGCTATGTGTGTGTGTAGTAATGAAGCATTCAGAAATGCTCTTGAATTTGTTTGTCGTATCTACTATTTTTCGGTATGCTTCTCCCGGCCCCTCTAACCACCTGGTCAGGAGATTCGTTCGCCCGTTGACTCCAAACATAGTGTTTGTTAAACTTTTTGTAGGCAGCTTTTGAACTAGCAGGTCTACTCTACTCTCGACATCAAATGATACGTTTTAAAGATATACTTCTAGTGGTTCTCTCTATTGAAATTATTGATCCGGCCAAATATATTAAATGGACTACAGCCGAGTTTAATATTATTAATAAAGTACATGATAAACAAACTGGTGTGAATTTAAAACTAGCACTCAGCTGTATTACTTCTACAAATCCTTTAGTGACACTTGTCTTCTTCGCTATAGTTTCATACTTGATTTTGTAATTAGTCTTTGGCATGGCCAGATTGGCTCCTTACCATTGATCTTTAGCTCATAAGTATGATACAGGCTAAAGACGTCATCCAGTTGTGTGGCTGAAACCGTGCTAATTCCATTTGAGTTGTACATAGCTTAGTTATTTCAAATACATTTCATTTGACGTTGTTTGTGTGGTTATTAGGAATCTATTAATTAATTATGAGTCTTGTTTGTTATGCTCTATATGTATTATTTTCAACATGTTTTTACTAATTTATTGTACAATTATTTTTTTAATCATTTAATGAATATATTAGTTTAATGTGGCTAATTATTACAAATGTCTTTTTCTCTCTTTCATTCTTTGTCGGCCTGCATTGTCACAATGTGCGTTAAATGGGATTTTATAATTTTCCTTAGATTCGCTAGTTTCTTTAGTAGCTAGTTTCTGCGTGATGTAAATCTTATAAAAAGTCGACTTTCTTTCTCAGTACAAAATTAACATTTGGATAATTTAAAAAAGATATGTTTTGAACTATTTATGTACATATAACTATATTGTATGCACAGGAGTTATGATTACGTTGAATTTAACGAAACATGGAAATTCAAAATATTTCTTTCTCTAATTTCAAAATGAAGAAGGTAACAAATAAAAAGATATAAAAAAACGCTATATATTCGAAAATTTGACTTTAGTATAAGTATTATCTAAATATTATTACCGTTGAAGTTATTTTTATAAAAAGATATTCACATATTAATCATGTAATAAATTTTCAAAATAGCATTTCTTCGGCATAAGAAACAATAGCCTACATTTAAGAAAATCTAAAAAGCTCAATCTAACACTACATAATTTATTAGAAACTTATTTCAGAAATCAATATTTGTCTTATCTATTGAAATACATTACAAACAAATTGCTTTACATTATACTGGCTATATAATTCACAAATGGCTCTCGATCTTATCGCTAAAGTCAATTATGAGGAACAAAATATCGAAAATTTATTTTGTGCAAAAACATTTCGTTTTTTGTTATTCTTTAAAAGAAAATATAATATTCCAATCTGATCTTAATAATATTTATTTAACGACAATTCAAGTAATACCAAAGTTTATGAAGCGCGCCCACTTCACCAATGACTCTTAAAAAGTCACGGTCACTCACATTTTTCTCAAATTTTTCCCATACTAAATGAACCCATAAGGGTCGCTAACTATCGACTCGCACAACTGCTAGCCAGGAACAGGAGAGTCCAAGGGCGGGCTCGAACCTGCTCCGAGACAACACCCTTGGCATCCGCAAACCAGCGTCTTAACCACTCGGCAATCCCAAATATTCATTTTTCTCATACTGTTGTGACTTTTCGTTATTATTTTGTTACATTTCACTTTTGCTAATTTCAAATACATTTTTATATACTCTATATACAGCATATACAAATCGTAAACAACGAAGTCAAAAATGAAATGATCGAAATAAATTTAAAAACACTTAATCCAAAAATTTTAAGATTTATACTATAATCGCTGATGAAGCTACTTCTGAAAATTAGAAACTATAACTGTGCATATGTTTGCGCTTGATCCTTGACAAATTAAAGATAAAAATATCATTTTTTGAATTTATAAAAAATACGCTGAATAACAGCCATTGTTTTGGCGTGGATATATTTCATAGGGTTTTTTCCTTGGAGGGGGTATTTTATCCCCGCTGGAAAACATACTTACAATCATCCGAAATTTGGTATACAGACATCTTCTGAAGACTTGTCAAGCTATTTTTATTTTCAAAAAACATTAATCAATTGGTTTCATTTTTATGAACTGATTGCGTCATAAACTCCAATTTAGGAAAACTATTAAAAATAACCATATATGCTATAACTTTTGATGAATATGCAACCAATTGACTTGATTCTTTTTGCATCTGATGCCAGATCTCGAGATCTATAATATAATAGTTTGGTATATTACTATACTACTTATATAAACAAGCTATATATGAGTGGTATAAATGCTATTTGAGCATTATTATAAATTGCTGGTTATTTTAATAAATAAATTTATTGTACAATATATTTTGGTATAATTTACGATACACTTATATTTTTAATAATGTTGGAAATTTTAGCTCCTAATATCATCGGCAAATATGAAAACCCAACGGGGATATAAATTAGTTAAAAAATAACACAATTTTTTCTAGTAGTTAAAAATATTTGAAATAATATTCATTATATTTTTTAGTTAGATAAAAGCCACTGAGTAAAAAAATCAGGGTCATACATAACATCGTTCAATCAAAAATTAAATTTATTTTTATACCCCCATCCACGTACCAAAGAGGAATTAACTCAACAGCAGTTGAGTAGAACAATACTGCTAGTTATCCATATTAGTACAAAGACATAGGCTGGAAGAAAACATTGATTTCATTCACTGTTCAGTTGAAAACCAAATCAGACAATAAGTCACTTTTAATTATCATAATTATCACAGTGTAATATTTTTAATACTTATGAAATTATAAATTTGTCATAAAAAATCAATTTAACGTTTTTATCCAAGTCGTGGAATACATTTGATTAAATCATTGATTATCGGATTATTATGTTAAAATATACTCGTACATTCTGAGCATATATTTTACTATCTACTGTACTCTGTATCGTATAACTGGGTAGATTATTTCAATAGAAAATGCTGTTATTTATAAACCTTTATTAAACATAACAAAATTCAAAATTTTAGAGAATGT
>JAUZND010052531.1:0-19275 GCA_034780555.1 Coelogynopora nodosa | reverse complement strand
TAACTCTTTTATCCCCAAAACAACAATTATTATTAACGCTTCCCTCTAATTCTATTTACCATCTTTAAATGTATGTAATAGTTTTCAAAGTTTATGTACCGTCAATATTTTCGTATTTTTTTCAACAAAACACTTTATTATTTATTATTATTATTAATACTTGTTTGTTGATTTAATAATGATGGAATAATACACGAAAGCAAACTCAACAGCGAAGCATTCTTTATAAGATGATATATAAGACGTTGATTATAATTAATGACCTATTTGTAAAAATCGTCATAGTTTGTTTTTTAGCTGTTGTCCAGAAGTCTAAATAATTAATTAAAATAAAACAATTAAAACAAAAAATAACATAAAAATATAATCACTTTTAAAAACTGCATACAAATAATAAGTACAATATAATCATACCAAATGGCCATCGTTAATCTGTTTTCCGATTTTCATTAGTAGTAAACTCAAAATCAAATATTTTAACTTTGTGTGAATACTGACTTATATAAAGTCGTATATAAGCTATATTCGTCCCTGCATGCGTGTTCATATAAGACAAAACATACTAATAAAATCAATTAATATTTTTCAATAATTTAATTTAATTTGACATATACACCATATCTCTAAACAGTTTGTAGCTCAGTGACATCGAAACAGTCGAAACGATAAATCTTAGTGTTTAAGAGAGGAGAGCGGTTACACATATAATCGTTCTACATTTAATGGGATAAAACTCATGGTCGGTGCTGCCTTATTCGATGTGGGGGGTGGGGGCTCCTCCGGATAAAAAAATACCGACGATTATTTTTTTTTTAATTTCTCATTTGATTGTACTATATAATACGTCTTCCTATATAGATACTAACATCTGCATGAATTTAAATATGTCGCGTAAGTTTAAACATTGCGCATAGGAAATATTTGAAAATAGTTGAAACAAACAATAATTGGAGATACTAATTTTTACCGAGACAATAACCTCAGCTCCTATATACTCAAATCAAGGAGTCATTTGCGTGCATCAATAATCAACTTTTACCGACAAAAGAAAAAAATTTACCGACGAATTGAAAAAAATTATTGGTGGCTAAAGCCCCCCCCCCTCCCAGCCCCCCCTCAGCGTCGGCCATGCAACTGTTTGAAATGTATAATGCTAAAGCTATTATGGAATTAAATATTGTCAAAAATATCTAACTACGGAGTTAAGATTCAATAAAAAATATTTTAACTGCTAAATATTGTAAGTGAATTACACACTATTATTTGTCATTATTGTAAAAGTCATATTCTGTTATCTTCACATTATATTTTCATAGTAGGCTAAATTGTTTCTTTATCTATTGTAAATACTCGATATACGTAATTTTAATCAAATTAATTTTCCTTTTCTTATTACGTCAATGTCCTAGGGATGGAGTTTATTTCATTTGATGAATTGAACAATCTTATTTAATTACATGTTTCTTATTTTATTAAGTTTATTTGACCAATGAATTTTCAAATTTAAATTAAATTGTTTATATTTATGATGTAAATTATGTGTGTGTATAATTTAAAATAAAATATTTTAATATACTCTTCACTTCTACCAAATTAATTTTCTTTTCATGGTATACGATCTGAAATGAAGGAATGCAACATATTACATAGCAATTCATTTAATATCCTTAATTTTATAAAATCTTTAAATGAAATAGCCACGTCTATTTGAAAATCATGCAATTAGTTCAATATAACACTAAAAACACTCAGATATATTTATTACATATCTTTTCATTCAAGAAGAGTTTATTGTTGATATTGTAAATATGTCCACCCATTTCCACTTTTGGTCATGAAATTTATACTGTTATAAGGCTGACTATTCCTTTTATATGTGATATATGTATGTTATACAATATATATATTATACAATGATATAGGTATATGCTTTATATTTATGACTTATATATATATCAAGTAACATAGGAACGAAATCCTACAAAGTTTCTTGTGTGGGTTGTTTCTCTGGTAAACAGTCTCCCGTGTCTCAGTTGAAATACATATTTGTTCACTGTAAATAAAACTGACAACATGTTACATTATTGAAAGTTACATTATTTATTAATTTACTTAAATTTTTTTAAATTTTTTTAAATTTACTTAAATCATAAATCGGAATCACGCACATATTTACATGTATTTCACCCAATCGATCGAGCCACAGTGAAATAATAAAAAAATATATTAAAAAAAACTAAACAATTTTCAGAAATATTTTATATGCATTAATAAACAATAAAATTTAATTAATTAATTAAAAATTACGACTAAGTGGCTAAACAACAATTCTACTATATTTATAAAGCAATGATTTACTAATTGTGTAAAATGACTGTAAAATTTTGATAAAATTTATAAAATTGTTTTTAAAAATTATTATAATTTTAGCACTTATATTTTACACGACACATGATATCTATGTTTACAATGTTATTGTTATATAATATAATACTAACATATTCTATAATTACACAGGTACTAATTGAATTGCTTTGAAAAACAAATGAAGATATCTTCTTAATATTATAGAACGAAAAAATAATTACGTTTGAAAAAAACAAGTTTTCTAGAAATATATAATTATGTGAACAGTTCTTGTTCTTTTGTACACGTTAATATTGAATGTCTTCTATACATATATCAAAGGGACCAAGGGTATGAAAAGATGTTTGATAAAATAACGGTAGGCCTATGCATATTTACTCCATCGCTTGTACCATAAATAAAATATTGTTCTGTTTGCAGTTTCTGGAAAATAAAGTACAACGCATAGGTGATTTAAAAATTATTAGATTTTTTTTAAATAACTATAACACAAAATGGACTATCATGGTTTTGATCATAGAGAATGATTCTAACAATTTGTCTGATATTAAATATTGTATATTATTATTTTTATTTTTATTTAAATAATATTTTATAAATCTATAAGTTCCGTAATTGTTAAATTTTCTTTAATAATTATTTTGGTACATATAATGTTACTTTCAATAATATTTTCTTAAATTTTCAAAAGCTTACAAAATTTATTGTGACACATCTAGATTTGAAATACATGGAGATTTTCTTTCGTATACTTATAATTTGTATCTATGTATGCAGATAAAGAAAGGTATATTTATATATATATTTATAAATTTTAATCATGAAATAATAAATTAATAGCTTTGTAATTTTCAATTAAATATTACTATTCGTATAAATTGGACAGATACTTAATGCTTTTTGATACACTACACTGAAAAAAAGTGTGTCATTAGTGTGTCATTAGTGTGTCATCAGCGTGTCATTAGTGTGTCATAAGTGTGTCATTAGTGTGTCATAAGTGTGTCATTAGTGTGTCATCAGTGTGTCATTAGTGTGTCATTAGTGTGTCATCAGTGTCTCATTAGTGTGTCATCAGTGTGTCATCAGTGCGTCATTAGTGTGCCATCAGTGTGTCATCAGAGTGTCATTAATGTGTCATTAGTGTGTCATCAGTGTGTCATCAGTGTGTCATCAGTGTGTCATCAGTGTGTCATTAGTGTGTCAATAGTGTGTCATTAGTGTGTCATCAGTGTGTAATTAGTGTGTCATTAGTGTGTCATCAGTGTGTCATTAATGTGTCACTAGTGTGTCATCAGTGCGTCATTAGTGTGTCATTAGTGTGTCAATAGTGTGTATATATAGTGTGTCATCAGTGTGTCATTAGTGTGTCATTTGTGTGTCATCAGTGTGTAATTAGTGTGTCATCAGTGTGTCATTAGTGTGTCATCAGTTTGTCATTAGTGTGTCATTAGTGTGTCATTAGTGTGTCATTAGTGTGTCATCAGTGTGTCATCAGTGTGTCATTCATGTGTCATTAGTGTGTCATTATAATAATTTTTTAACATAACACATTAAATGTTCACGTGACACAATAAATATGTCACAAATTTCTCCACATTACACATTGTGTGTCATTACTATTATTTTCACATGTGACACATTAAATATGTCGCACATGATACATGACACCTTAATTTCATCCCATACCGACGGCTATATAAAATTTCAAATTAAAATTAGCACTTGACACTACAATGTTAACCGTGAAGGTAGATATACTGAAAATAATGGGTAGACGTGCATCAGGGGGAACAGGGGGTCGGGAGTGCATGTGCCCACGCACAAATTTACAGGCGGCTTAAAAAATGAATATTTAATTTATGAGAAGTAGGTATTAATGGAGCGGGAAACATTACCTCTATCGTTACCAAATAATTTGATTGCTAAAAAACTAGTTTTCTTGGTAAGATCGAAATTTCCTAAGTAGGTAATTGCCTAAGTGTAAGTAATTGCCTAAAAGTAATAAACACGATCACGCTGAAAAACATGGTTGCGGTGAACAATGACCTATTATAGCGACGATCGATTCAACAGTCTAAATATACAGAAAAATAGAACTGACAAATTGCACCTTATCGAGGTAGGTAACTAATGAATTTATGAACAGCAAGTCGGGCAGGCAATTAAAAGTTGGAGTTTTCAAAGATTCTGACTTCCAGCGTATTTAATAAAGAAAATAAATATTAAGTAAAGTAAAAAAGTAAAAAAATAAAATGAAAAAATATATACAATACATATATAAAATAAAAATTATTCCAAAACTATTTAATTCACTTATTCGAACTCAGTTAAAATATTGTTTTGGGGTGGGTGGAGGGTGGGGTGAAAAATTGAGGATATTCCACCCTACAGAGAATTTCAGAGAAGGCAGTGAGTAGATTGTGAAAATGTTTTATCAGTGCCCGTCGCCTACATTAGGTATATATATATTGTACGATGCCAAAACACATTGATCGACTGACGAATAAATTTGTTTTCATGGTTATGTTATTAATTATATTTTTTTATGTTGATAATAAAAAATTGAAACTAAGTATACTATACTATATTATACTATATAATGCAATAGTGTTTTTTGAAGTATTTTGAAGCTTTGAAAGTTTTTTAAAATTAAGTACTCTGGGTAGGGGATTACATATTAAGTAAAATCATTGTTTAATCTTGACTTTTTGTTTGCCACAGCGGTATATAGATTTGCAATTGCAGATGAATTCTTTTTTAAAAATACTGCTCTATATTTCTTTGTAATTATGCTTCTATCGCATTCCCTATACATGTATAGCTTTTAATCATACTGTTTTAGAGATTCTTTTATAAAATATGCAATTGAACGCAAACATTAAAACTGCCTTTGAGTTACAAATTCATCGCCATTATAGTTGTCTGAATTTATTTTTAATCGTTATAATAATAGATTATTATTCGTGTACACAAAGTTTGTTTTTATTCTTGTTTTTTATTTCATGATTAGTTGTCATTATTTTCACTAAGTTTAGTAACATTTAACTTTTTTTTAAACTATTATAACATTAAATTTTATTAAACTTTAAAATTATTATACAATTTTTTTTATCGAAGTATTGTACCTTAATTTTGCATTTTGCGTGACTATTTTTATGTAATAACAACAAGAAAGTAGTATGGAAGTGATGCCGCAAGCACAGCCAAAAATTGCGTGGGCGACTACCACTACCCTCCTATCATGCCAGTTTCGGTTTCAACTAATCAAGTGCTTGTTTTGTTTGTTGTTACACCCTCTGTGGCGATTTCAACAAGGTAAAGGTCGTTTCCACTGATTCAAGGTCGCCGAGTTTGATTATGTAAGTTAGAAATTGATGAGTAGTATGCTATTGGTAGTAATAGATAATTATTGATTTATTTAATTAAGTGCACTGCAGTCATCAAATTAACTATTGGGTTGATTTCAAAGGGAATTCCGATTTGGTCAAGTATAGAGAATGTGACTGTTATCATTAAAAATCGACAATATTTATGCTATTAACTGGTAATCCATAATTATGATTTTTTTTAATAGTATAGTGCACTGCTGCCATATAATGATCGATGAGGTTGATTTCAACAAAAATTCTGACTTAGTCAAATATGTAGAGGGCAACTGCAATAATTAAAAATTGATCGGAGGTACCAATCCCTTATACATAGATGTGATATACATACTACTGGTATATACTATATGTAGACTACGTGTATACATAACAAGTTTATAAATCTATTACAATACTTATATATAACACTATATTTATATATTACTATAAACACAATATGAAGGTATAACAACAACAAAAAAGCAACAGCAATTCATAAGCGACTTTAATATGTCTCCATATCTTCCTGTACTCTTCGTTATGTCAGTATTTTCTATGTCGCGCTGTACTATTTGTTAAAGCTAATTTAGTTTTTGTCCGTATTTCTCTGATATCGCTACTTATTTTAATGGCATCAATATTTAAATTACTATAATCCCTTAAGAGTTTAACTCTGGTAAAATCCTAAACATTATCCCCTCATAATACAAAATCTTTAAATCCAAAAGTTAAACCCCTAAAAATCCAAAAATCAAAAAGTGTATACCATAGTATCTTGGTAAAAGAACACAAATAATAAATGAAACGTTTTCCAGGAATTCCTTTTATAAACAAGGAAAATATTATTTTAGAATTTTAGCATTAGTCAAGTCAAAAATGAAATGTACGATTATTGAATTTTCCAGATAATTTGATAAGTATATATTTTGGTTTCTCACTATTGCTTGCCATTGATGAAAAAATCCTTCGTTTATGTTTATTTTCATTACAAATTTGATTAGTGTCTGTTTCTCCGTAAAAATGGCCGAATCAGAATAAGTAAGTAAGTAATAAGTAAGAGTGAGTAATGAATTCATAGACAGATTGAGCTGAAGATCAATTACCAGTTATTACTTTTCTTTGCACCTCGGAACAATTATGAAATGTTGTACCAGCAGTTTTCTTTAGATAATGATTGACAAAATTGCCACCTTAGATTCCAGCCAAACGACACAAATCCTTCATCATCCTATCTAGTGTGTTATGTCCAACAGGACTATTGTCGAATCAAGATGCTTGTGTGTACTTGATTTTTGGTTTTAAATTTAGAATGTTGATTGAATGTACTAATCTGGATTTGTTGTATTATATCGCCTTCACTTCTTTAGGCGATTTCTTTTAGTGGATACTTTAAAGGGCATCGTTGACGAGGTGGTAGAAGTGTAAAAGTTTGGAGTCTACCTTGTGAAGAGATCGGTACATGTGAGTCCAGTTGACTTGGTTGATTTTAAAAAAAATTGGTGATGTTGCTGGATCTGAAATCATAAACATTTTGAAATGAGACATTAGTGTGGGTTTACGAGGGAATAATCGGGCGGAAGTTGATACAAGCATGGTCGGAGTTAGCATTTTGTGTTCCGATAACGGGGAGAAGGAATAGGTTGGAGTAAAAAATCTTATTAAGTATGGCGTTATGACGCGTGGGTGTAAACACAAGTGGGGGGAGATGTTGAATTGGGTAATGAGATTGTTAGTGTTGAATTTGTTAGAGTCACCACATATAATGATTCAGGTTGGATAACAAGGGAGTCATTAATCGTGTCAGTGAGATGTTGCTGTAATGTTGTGTTTTGAATGGCAGTGAGACTAGGCGGGATATAGCAGGTGAAGAAAATAAGTTTTGCAGTATAAAGTTAAACATCAAGAATTTCCGAGAAGACTTGATTTCTGAGAATAATGCGTTCGTTATTGTTTTTGTTATGACTGCAAGCACAAACACCACCACTAGGTCGATTGAGTCTGTCCTCTCGGAATAGATCGAAGTTGTGTATTTGGAGAGCAGTGGAGGATATGGAATCAATAAGCCATGATTCTGTATCAGGAATTAATGTTGGATTGTTTATATTCGCAGTAACAAAAAAATCGTCTATTTTATTTTTGAGTCATCTGACATTGCTAAACAATTACGAGGGTAGGGGTGAGGATTTCAGAGTGCTAGGGTTGGGTTTTGATACGGTATTATTGGTATAGGGCTTTGCCTCGTTTTACTTCATCTGTTACAAGTTTTTGTTCGGTTTGCTGCTGTTGGTTGAGATCAGGCGAGATAAATACATTTTGCAATTAATTATTTTATTTTCTAAGATCGAGTGCCTTGCGAAGAATAGCGGCTTTCTTGTCAATGTCTGAAAATTTGATTATGATTGCACGAGGACGTGTGGCATTTTAGCGCTGCAGTCCGATGCGGTGACAGCCACAGAGGTCATTGGTGGTCTCACATTCGAGACGGGTGAGGATTTTGTCGATGCTGGTTTTGAGAGTAGGTGTAGATTCCGGAGTGTCTTCTTTGACGCCGAAGACGATGATGCTGTTTTTCTTTTTTCTCTTAGGAGAGCCTCCTTGATTGCCGTGTCAACATGGGTTGGGTTGAGTTGGGTTGGATTCAACTCGCTTTTTAAGGTTACATATTTCGCTGTAAAATGCTTTATTTTCGTTTTTGTTAGTGAAGTTCGAGTTGAGAGAGCTTTTAATTTCAGTTAGTTTTTTACTTAGGTCGTTCTTTTTTCTCTATTAAATCAATGTGATACTCGAAATCACTAGACAGGACATTTAGTTTCCTATCTAACAGTTTCTCGATGGCGTCGATAGTAATTTTGTCGACGTTGGTAGTCTCAGAATTACGTGAATTTTTGTCCAATGATTGTTTTTAAAAAAAAATTCTGCTCGAAGAGATTAATTTTTAGCTTCATCAGCCTTTATACGAATTATGACAGCTAATTTTCTGTCAAGTAAATTTTAAATCGATTACAAAGTCAGAGTTTTAGTGTATGAAATTAGAAGAGAATGAACAATTTTTTGGCTTCCCTACTAAATTTCCCACGTGAATAATTCGACAAATTTGTTGCGCAATAAAGTTGTTCAACTAAATTGCCCATCTATGTACTTTATAATACCCAAACTATAGAAAACCACTTATTCAATAGATTTGTGCCGTATGTAAATTATTCAGTATTTTATTTAAATGAAACAAAAAAGGGAGAATATTATCTATAAACAATAGTTTTAACAAAAAGTATAACATGATGTAAATTTTTGTTTAAGTAAAATTGTTATAAAATTTTACGCGGCATTTAAACTGAACGTGTCGACCGACCCACCAGTTGCTATTTTATTTTTTCTTACTGTTTATCGACGTCATCTAACAATTGATAATTAACCTATTAAGCAATACTTGCACAATTTAACAAGTATTATATATAATGAAAGTGGATACCAAAAATACGTTTAGGGTAATTATAAGTACTCTGATTTTTTATTTAAAAAAATTGTGACTTGTTTATTTATTATATATTAAGTGACCATATTTCAATCAGTTACTCAATACCAACATAAAAATAAATCTACAATAAAACTTGTTAGTTAAACTTGTATAATTTTAACTAAATGTATTATATATTGAATCATTTCAATAGACACTCAGTTTAAACTTTAATTCTCTTTCAGTTCATGAAAAAGATGATGTAATTAAAATGTAATTAGAAAACAAATTTACAATTCATTCACAGTGTCAATATATGTAATTATAACTATGGGTTCTTTTTCGTTATTTCCCCGCCACTCATATTTTTAATTCTGCAGACGCAGTCAAATATTCAATAAATTTATTTTACGGGATATTTTTAAAAGGGCTATTTACATGTTATGGTTTATTTCATCATGGCAGCTGCTAATAATTATCCGGTAGTTTCCGAAATGAATTTCAGGGACCTTATTAAATAATATTATAGCAACCATTAACACCACAACTACAATTCAATTTTTAAAGACACATGGCCTTTTTATTTTCTGTGAAGTTGTGTCCACGCTGTCAAAGAAACATGATATTCCTTTTAAAAATATCCTGTAAAATAAATTTATTAAATATTTTACTGTGGAATTAAAAATATAGAGTGGCGGGGAATTAACAAAAAAGAACCTAACTATGTTTTTAGAAATTTATTCAATTTTATATTAACAATTTAAATAATGTACACTCCACTTTTTTCAATTGTTATTTTATAAAAAATAAATTTTTTTGCCATTATATTCTAACCAAAATATTGCTTGTCATAACTATAATGTCTATACTTTATGACTATGTGTTAGGTATCATAATATATAAATGTATGTTATAAATTAAAAATATTTCAAAATAATATTTTCTAATATTACAATTGTGACTCATGGCCATGCAATAGGAATACTATAATTTTCTATATCACATAGAAAGTATATTGTCGTAGGCATAGTCATGGCTATTAATATTTAATTGTCAGTTACATAATAGTCCTATAACCATGTATTTTATAATAACTATACCATGGATCACTGCTATATGCTCTTCTTAGATATTATTAGATATCTTAGGTCCCCAGTCCAACCATTTGAATGTTTCCAGTCTCAGTGCTATTCAGCCAATAAAGTATGGCCTCAAGGCCAAGTCAAAATCATCAGTCAACTATTTTAAATATTCAGATGTTGCCTATGATTATCCCACAACATGATGAATGCTTCAAAACAATATTGGTAAGAGTTGTTGAAGGCACCAGACAAACAACTCAAAGTATCTTCAAGTCTAAAGAAAAGCACCTATTAATGGTGGCTGCCATTAAAGCTAGAAAGAAACATTACAAGTTATTAAAATGTCCGGCTGCTAAAAGGAAGAAAGTCAAGATATGTAAAGAACTATGTGAATTTCTTAATGTTACTTGTATATTATTATATATGATATGGGCATATATATGAAATATAATCTATACTCATAATGCACACCATTACAGTAACAAAATAAAAGCTCAACATTTTTTAATTTTTCTGAAAAGGTAATGAAAATGCTGTTTATTAAGCTAATATTTTATAGTAGCTTAAATTGGTGTCAATAATTTTATTTATCATTTTGTATATATGTATTTGTTTTATATAAAATTCTTTTTCAGGAATGTATTTATCTAATGAATTTCCAATAAATTTTTTTATCAAAAATAATTTAATATAATCTGATTAAAAATAATATAAATATTGAGATTTATAAAAATTATCCAGTCTTTTTGAACTTTATTAAAATATAATATAAACCTTATTAAAAATACACTGTGAGCTGGAACGAAATTTAGTCAACTGAAAATCTCCATAAAAATGGTTATTGGTTTCATGTTAGGCATGCCTCAGGGACCTCAAAATGTGTTACAATGAAATATTTCACCAAGGGCTTTTTTTTCTAGAGCAAATATGCTAATTTTCACTATTTTCAGAAAGTAAAAAATTAAATTTCAGAATTATAAAAATTCTCCATTAAATTGGTTTGCACTATTAGATAGGTAATAGTATACTAACTTTAAAAAATGCAATATTAAACAATTTGATCGAGGGCTTTTAAAATTTTTCAAGAAAAACCTTTATTTAGAGTACTTTTGTACCGTTAAATGCTTTATTTTCACAAAACAAAAAATCTCCATCCATATTGTTGATATATTTTGTTGGTTCTAATCATTATAAATAGTCTACATTAAAAAGTAAAGCATTTCAATGAGGGCTTTAAATGCTATAATTAAAAAGTAGACATACATCTAGGTATATATAGTAATATATAGTAATATGAATACAACAACAAACAAAAGGTACATATACATGTCTCTGATGTATTTAGCAGATACGTACAAACGTAAAAATACGTACAAACTGTAACAATTAGTTTACGTCCAAAGTGTAACAAGTAGGTTACGTACAAACTGTAACAATTAGATGGGATAATATACAAGAATTTTGAAAGAGTCATTTAAATATGGCGGCTGTTGTATGTCTGCATGGCACATAGCAGTTGGTTGCTATAGTCAGGATGTGACATGCTTTTGATTTTGTAACACTGCCAGTGGAGTTCAAAATAATGGTGTACACTTTCTGATGCCTGCTCCCCCCATGGGCCGAGGCCTTGCTGCTTTAGCCGGCAGAAGTCTCCGATGTGATTCAACACTGCATGCACCTTTGGAGTAATGGTGATACCCAGGTGGAGAAAATCCTCCTTGAAAGTTTGGATGTGTCTTTCATATGCTGGTTGAAGTTCCGATCCATAACAGGCTGACACAACCTTGTTGAAGCTTTTAAATGCAGCAACATATGGTAAGGCAGTTAGGGGACAGAGGGCTGCCAGTTTGTCGGTGCTGTTTATTAGCGTTCTCGAGCTATTGCCTGTGAAACACCCGCCATGCATGGCCTCTCTCTGAACATGGCAGGCAGTGAGCCATTGTTCGCTCTCTGGCCATACTTTATTCAAACCACTGTACATGTGGTTCACCGGCCCTGTAAGGAGATGCAGCTCTGGTGGTGGTAACAGCTCAAGTATGGAGGTTGTGCTGGAGCTGTGTTGCAGAATCGGTGGATTTACCACATTAAAAAAGTGCTGACACTAAAGTGACCTATGTTTGGAACCTTGGCTGCCCACTCATCCGAACTCAATTTCCCCACATAGAACTCGAAGTTGACCATATAGCCTTCCAGACTGCACAAGGAGAATACTTTGAGCCCAAACCAAGTCCGTTTTGTTGGAATATATTGCCAATACGGTGAATGATCACAATATTTCACAAGAGATTCATCCACAATAACGTCTCTGAGGAGAAATACAGTAACATTTATAATATGTAACTATTCAGGTTTATATATCTTTTTAAATAAGTTGAGTACTATATTCGTTTTGTTCAATTGATACATAATTGCTGTCTTACAAAATAGAAATATACAGAACATATTTGCAATGGTTCTATTGAAATCAAAAGAAAATAAATATTACGTATAGGGTAAGGTGTGGTAATAACGTCATAGTAAGGGAAAATCTATATTTTTCTACACTTGATATTGAATGTAAATATAATATATATATATATATTACACTTCAGCTTATTTTCTATTATAATATCCATAACAAGAAAAGTTGAAATAAATTCTCATAATAAATTTATTTAAAATGTCACTGTGTGAATTTTTTTCATACTTAATTTGTTTGGGGTAATAATGCCCAAATTGTACAATCCATAATATAAGACTCTTTTTTTGGAAGGTATCACCAACACAGGTACAAATAAAGAAAAAACTAAATGGAAGCAAATTTAGTACGAAAAACAGCAGTGTAATTGTCCTAATTGACCCATAAAGGTGGTTGCTAGGGCATAAAATCAGGGCACAAAAGGGAGGATCACTAGTCACGGGCATAGTAAGATATGTGAACGGAGCTTTTAAGCTCTGTGCGAGACATATGACAGACACTTAGTTTTAACTTCGAATCGTAGAGGGCACTTGATGATGATACTTTTCCCAATACAGGACTCTGTGAATTATATTAAATGTATTAATTTGTTGCAAAATGTGTTGTTCTGTAAATATAAATACCAAAGGTAAATTCAAAATGACTTTAAATGGTCTTAAGCGATAATCAGACGATCAATAAGTAGGTTTTAACTAAATTGATCATCCGAATTATACAATTTTTCTTTTTTTACGTTGTTAAATAAAGGATAAAAATATATTTAAAAAGCAAAATATTTAACAAAACAAAAATGAACAATATAGCAAAAATGCAATCAATGGAATCTATGATAAATCAATATGGAAACAAGGTTACCTTTGATGAAAAACAATTGAATAAAATTATCATGTTTAGTGCATCATTTAAAAACATGAATGTAATGTGGTATATATCAATAATAATCTGGAATCTTGGCCAACTTCTTTGAAAAAAGCTTAAATTGTATGTATCATTATTTATTACTAAGCATGTTCCGTATTGAAAATACTTTAAATGGTATATTCACACATAATATGTTGGTTATTTTTCAATTTACTTTAAAAACCTTTCGAATAAGTAAACACGTTATGATGCGCTATATGGATAATATGAAATATAAATACTTTATTTTGGATATAGTAAAGGAGGTGTTATACATATTTGTTTTCAGTGGAGTTTCATATTTCATCTTATTTTTCCTTGCAAATGGATGTTGTATGATAATTAGGGAATAAAGATTCATTTTGCTCACTGATATTTCACAATCAATAATTGTTATTATTTTGTCTTGATAAAAGTATATTGTTCAAATCAGATAAAATAGTTTATATAGTTTTAAAACATACAGCAAAAATGATTGAAATATGGCAGGATTCCATTGCCTAGATTGCTTTTTGGCTCCTAGGTTGCTTGTTCTCTTGAAAATATATGCGAAAACATTTTTTCGAGTATTTAGTCGAGTAGTAAACATTTAGTCGAGTAGATTTATATACTTTAATTTATAGAGAAAACATATTAATGTTGTTAATCACATTTCATTTTTCAAAGACACCAAAGAATATATTCCATAATTGTACATAAATGTAATGAATAAGCTTTTCTATTACTACTTGTGTCTATTTTTAGATAAGATAAATATATTGTTACAAGATGGTAAACTATGTAGTTTAATATATTTTGTATTTACAATAATACATAAAACGTATATGATTTAAAATAATTAAACATGAAATACATTTAAAATAAACAACATTGAAAACACCAAATATTAGTTTTTAAATTGTTTAATTCTAAATCCAGCATTTTGCACCAACATTCTAATACAATATTTGCAAGTTTTTAATTTAGTTTATTTTCTAAATATTTTAAAGACTGATATAAATATTTATATATTGATACTTTGATACTTTGAGTAACCTATCCATTTTATTAGGTATTGTGATGTCAATCTTTTCTTCCGACATTTCAAAATTGCCTTAACTTTATAAGAATCCATTATTATTACTAAAATGTAAATTAAAAATAAATAGTAGTCTTCACATATTACATTGAATAATTTTTGAATAGAGTATTTTAGAGTTAGTTTTATTTCAATTGATTTTTTATGTAAATAATTTCACATCTAACAATTTAATAATTTTAAACACATTTTGTTTATTGTTTTGGCTTATGTGGATTTAATTATATCTATGTTTTATATGTATTTTCTAACTTTTACATTTTTATGTCATGATTATAATTAAAAGTTTCTAATCTAAATGTCTACTTTGAAATAATAAAATTCTTTTCGGTCAAAATGGAATGTATTTATAATAACATATTAAATGTCCAGTGATAAAATAACTACTTCACAATGTGTAAAACATATCTAGACATTTAAATTGATTATTGAAATAATTTTACAGTTTCGAGTTTAAAACTAGCTATATTTGTCATGTCCTGAAATCAACACAATAATGTAAATATTTACAATATAATATTTTTAATTATATGGATTCGTAAATAAATAACGTCGCTTTTATGGTATGTGTTTGTTAATAAACGATTGGAAGATTACGCATCAGTTGTATTATATTCTTTGATAATGATGTTCATTACTTACTATAAATTCAATTAATATAAATTAATTGGTGTCTCCTTATTTTTTTAGTCACCATGGTTACCATCGCTCGGAATCCTCATGACCGTGGTGGAGTTGATCCTGAGGTTCTTTCTGGACTTTGCTGGAGCAACAGTAAGTGGAGTCCGCTACAGATAACACACGGCAATGTGCTGGAGTACTTCTCAGATCGCAGCAATCCCTTCTACGATCGCGAGTGTAACAATGAAATCCTGCGAATGCAGCGGTTGGGTGTTGAACAGTTGGTTAGCATGGTTGGAGTCGAGTATTCAGTGCACAGGTCAGTCGAAGTTTGGACACAAAAACACATTTGAAATGTCAATTCGAATTTTACTACTTATGTATGTATTCCAGTAAATCAATCACTCATCGTTAAAAGAGTGTTATACTACTATAAGATTTTCAGATTTTCCTTATTTTGAATTTATCTTGATAACCTAATCAAAACCCTTTTTGACTTAAAAAATATTTGTTATGATTAGTAAAAAAAGGAACATTAATGTTTACGAAATGATAAATAAAATATTTTAATTAAGGCATATTTTAATTGAGCTGTGACTTTTATTATCTTAATAGTCATTTTTAAGCAAAAAGTTCTGATTTTAGAAACAATCAAACCATGGTACCGTCTATACATATCCATGGGGGGGGGTGCCATTTCGGAGTACAATTGTCTCTGTAAGCAATAAAATGCTAACCTTTGTTTATTTCGACTGTTTTATAATTGTCATCTTTCCGTACATGGCACCCATACTATTGCCAGCTTCAACACCCCTCCCCACCTACTCCAGCTCCCAAGAACCAATTCTCTACATCCTGTGCAAGCAGCAGCGTCTCTCCACAACCCAGGTCACCCCGTTAGCCATGTACTACGTCATCAACGGGGTGGTGCATCAGTGCCCCGACATGGCCAGTCTTATCAATTCTCGCCTGCTCACCACTCTACATCACCTTAATGCTGGCTTCAAGGTTGGTTGGTTGGTCGATTAGTTCTACTCTTCCTTGTTCATCTGTTTCATACAAGTTTTTATCCTTCATAGATTTGGAGAAGTGTGGTGATTGTCCCCCTAATGAAAATGTTCTTGGTTGAAAAACAAAATTATAAAATAGCGTAAGACATATAAAAAGAAATCATATGGTTTATAACACATTAAAAATTATATATAAAACATCAAATTAGGACTCAATGAATACACTTTTATTGTAGGTTTGTAAACTTGATAATCTGTCAAAAATGGTCGTACATTGTATTTTAAAATAAATTAATATTTTTTTAGTCTGGTTTGCTTCAATAGACAATGAAAATTAAGAAGATTTGTATTTAATAATTTGTTTCAACATTAAGTGGAGACCGAATTTAAATCGAATCGGCCTATGGGCTGTATTAAATACTAGTAGCTATTTACACCCCTCCAAATTTGACACATTTTGAATTTAAATCGATGGACAGGATGGTAGACCACCACATCTAAAATTAAAATATAATTTAACCCGTACTGTACCGTGCTTTTGTTGTAACACTATTGACCACTCATTATTCTTAATTTAAGTCTCAAAAAAGTATTACAACAATACCTAGATATATAGAATAATATGTTTTCCGTGTAAATTTATTTCACTAATTAATTACATGAAATTGATTAACTATTACATTTTTTTAATTGAATAATTTTACAAAAAATAATTTTAACTGAATAAAAAATATATATCAAATCTTATCAATAGTTTATTATTATTAGAAGAAATTTAACTTATTTTTTATAAAGGGACAGCCAATTTGCATTCTCAATACTGATTAAATAATACAAAATAATTAGTTTTTATTTGATCAGCATATGAGTAATGCTTATAATAATATCGATTTTCGCACAGTTATTATAAGCAGTACTTTTCTTCGGCAAAACTAATATTATTTTCTAAGCTTATTGTTAGAATTACGATGTGGCCGGATAATGGAATAGATCCTGAAATGGCTGTCAGTACTGCACCTTATGGGACTGTGTGTAATATTGATATACCACGTAGGAGTCAATTAGGTTGCCCATCTCAAATGTGAGACATTTAAATGCGCTTCATGCTGGACCAAAGTCAAGAATCAAAAATTCTACAAATCCTTTGGGCATTTGGAAACTGTTTATTACAGATAACTAATAAATATTATATTACTACACACGTATTAATGCTTACAGTATTAAAACACGTAATCCTAATAATTGGTGCTAAGTATAGACACATGCACAGATGGATTTTTTAGCTTATATTCTCTTTTACAATGGTGTCATGATGAAAATTACTCATTTTTAGGTATTGTAAATAATAATCGCTATTTTGTTCCCCTTCAATACATCCTGAACATCTTCGTGGCAATCCCGGAAGGTACAGTCCTTTTACTTTTACTGATCTATGTTTTCTTGCAGTATATATTCCCCTAATCATGCACAACATAGTGATAGTATTAAATCTCTTTTGTGTATTTCCACTGAACATATTATAGATAATAGAACAGATCTTGAGACAGGAAAACCAGAATCAATCACAGCATACAATGAGCATAAAAAGAGGGATGATTCGTTTTCATGGAGCCTAAAGCAATACACAGTAAAAATATATAATAGGAGATGGACTATCAGAATTTTAAAATAATTTATTAGATGTTGCAGCACTCAATTCTTAAGTGATTATGCAAAAATAGACCTGTTGAATTTTCCCAACATCGAACAATGTGGTAAAAATGTTTCATCAATAAGTTGGCTTGGTACTTAGCTGCAGACTCTGAAATACTGCGCTGTTTATTGGTCTTTGGTTGTCAAAGACAACAGCAAGCTCACCAAATGCACATTCTATCATACGGTATGTTGTGAACATAGTCAAGTAACACGGTCATGTTTTACTTGTACAAATAAAAATTTATAATATAATCATTCATCATTTTTCATATACATGAACATACTTTTTATGTGATTATAATTTTTTGTTCAAATTTAACGTGTTTTGCATGTTTTGAATAGGCTACTCTAATATAATATCAATTAAAAATTTTGGAAATTAATTTTTCTTAAGGTTGGATAACCATTTAAAATCGTGCTAACTGTCTCAATTTCAGTAGGACAGTCAGTACACAAATTTCCTTTCATTAACTTAATTATATGATCGACATTCTCAATCCTAAGACATGCTACACATCTATTTAAAAAATTGCCTTTCAATGTGTCAAATACCATTTGTGTCCTAAAAATGTTTTAAGAAAAATATAGAAACTCAAATAAAATCATTTAGAGAGAAGCACTTCAAAAAAGCTTTTCACAAAAAAAACTGATTTTAAATATTTGTGGAAAATAAGTGAAAGCATCTGTAAAATGTTTCACTTATATGTTCCCTCATATCATATTAGCATACTATCATAAATATAATTGTAATAATTGTGTTATTGTACCGATATATTGACCTATTCTCCACCTTGTTCATATTATTATTACTTTTTTATGACCTAAGTATTTTAGTATCAATTTGTTTATGTCAACACAATATATATTTATATGATTAACAGTAAAATATTTGTATATTTTTTTCAGTGTAAGTAGTATAGGAAGAGTGGATTCTGGCTCACCTATAAATAGATTTATGCGTCATGACTAAAAATAGATCATGACCCCCCCCCCCTACCTCTTTTTTGTGTAAATAGAGACGAATTCACGGTTTAAATTCATTCTGCACTACCGATGGATTATTAACGTTCTATTTCTAATGTAAAATTGATAACTTTTGGAAATATTTTTCATTTATGCAAATTGTTTTTCTACATTGACTATTAAAACGGGACTTATAAATAATATTCAGTATGTGTCCGAATAGCTCACTTGTAGAGCGGTAGGCTTTAACTATTAGGAAGTCAAAATATATTGCAAAGT
>JAUZND010052520.1:0-19275 GCA_034780555.1 Coelogynopora nodosa | reverse complement strand
ATATGCTGCGGCATTGATCTTTCCTTGAATAAAAAATGGTCCAATTAAATAATCACGGCTCATGGCGGCCCATAACAATACCATTGGCGTTAACTATCACAGGCGTTAAATAGGATCGGAAATGTCTGAGTGCAGGCTCGAATCGTTTGAAGACGACCAGTGACAGTTATACACAAAAACCAATAACTTAGACCACTGAACCATACAGTTTCCATACTTTAAAATATTTTACTGATATTGAAACATTAAATGTTTCAAAATGTTGAATAAAATGGAGCAAAACATAATATAGAACATTGTTCCTTCAAAAAGATATTGATCGATGACACAGTAAAAGACAATTTCAGTTTTTCATGAAATTAATAATTCCGTAAATATACAGCAACCTTTGCTGATATAAATAAAGTATGTATATCGCTGATACAATAACAAAGAGAGCTCGAGAGATTGTAATATACAATGTATACTCATCAATAGAGTTCTCAACTCTAATGTACTCTTCAAAAGTGATAATGAAATAATTTTCAAAGAAAGGGATTAGTATATTATTTTTAAAAACGCGTTAAATAAGTTTACCTCAATCGACGTTTGTAATACATATACATATATATATTTTAATTTTAAAAATTATCCAAAGAACCATTATATAATACAGAAAGGTGTTAGATATACACAAGCAAGATTGTTTTATTTCTGTTATTTAATTGTTGATAAAATAACTATTCATAAACTATAAAAGTATTTTTTTTAATTGAACAAATATGAAAATATAACCTAAAAGATTGCATATAAGATAATTAGAGACTGAAAAACAATTAAGAACGATAAAAAGAAGGAGAATGAGAGAGAGAGAGAAGATTGACACTGATGGAGACATATAGATAAGGTTGGAATCATATTTGACCAATAACAAGTGAATTGTTAGCGTAAGAGAAGGAGAGATTTGGTGTTACTAAAGTAGGGATTTGTTGATACATCCATCTGATAAACAACAGTTAGCCAGTTAAGTTTTCTTTAGTCAATTTCCGATATCTACAAGAAACAATTATCCCCAAGGAGTTAACGCCTAAGCAAATGGCGTCCATTCTTGCGCAACATCAAGTACAAACTGTAAGCCCAATCACGATCTCTACCCATATGAGCCATTAGGGAACTCCAATTTATAAATATTGCTAGAGGCCAATATAGGCACTGTACTCATCGAGAAGTAGACGTAATATCTGATAAAAAAGACAACGATAATAATAACAATTTCCCTCTTCAAGGTATTGCCGAACAAGCAATGCATTTACACTTCTACCGACACTATCTTCAACTTTTGATCGAGACCCTTCTCCTCGTACAACCAATTTCAAGTGTCTTTCAAGAGTCCGATGTATACACCTGGCTTGAAGACTCCTACGTTTACAAAAGTAATTCAGTCAGTAACGGCACTATATCGCATCTCAAGATTGGATACATACCCAATTTCAATCTCAAATACATAGTTGGCGGAGGCTTCGGCTATGCGCTCGACGTGGCGCTCAACCAGACTGCAGCTCCACGGTTTGGGATTGTTCGCCCGGGGAAAATGCTAAAGCATATCCTGAGGACGGAGATTAATGTCACAACAGCTGTGATGAACGCCACTAAGGGAATCTATCCGCAGAGGACCCTACAACAGTCGCTGAAGTCCGTAACAGGGATGCTTGACAAACAGGTCAATGCAATATTTGGCCTTCATCATTCCTGCGAGTATGAGGCGGCCTTAGCGGGTGCATGGAATGTACCAATTGTCGCTCACGTAAGTTATTTGTTGATTTTTTAAATATAAGAATACGAGGTTTTTATGTTAGAGTTTAAAACTATTAGAAAAATGAATGATTAGGTATATTTATTTCCGGAATAAGTTTTGCGTTACAAAATAAGGTATTATTATATATAAATTTCATATTTATTTTAATATACCGTTATCAGTTGAAATACCAAAATTAATACCTCTTTTATACGGTACAAAAACATGACTGACTGAATATTGACTAACGCTGTCCTTAAATTAACAAGTGTTGTTTGATACCATCTGTGCCTATATAGAGGAAATTGTTGACATACTAATTCATTTTACAACTGATAAATAAAATTTCACCTGGTGCAAGTAATCGTCTTAATGAATTTTGTGACAGATGTTTACTTGCCACATTTAAAGAAAATAATTAGAGCCACTACAAAGTTGTTTCGGCTTTGATATGTTAGTTTTGAGGATTTATACATGAAATTCTAAACTAGACAAATCAAAATTAATGAAACCATACAAAATATAAACAACTAATGACATTTAATATTTACAAATTAAATAAAAATACCATATAATATAAAAAGGTTTTTCTGATTTTCGTTCAACTTTATTTGATTAATCTACTGTGTGTATATTTGAACCATACTGTGTATACATGAGAGCATAAATGGAAATACGCCTTCTTCATTTATTAAAGTACCTCTATAATATATGAAATATACTTATTTAACTGTGTAACTATATATTTTGACACCATTAATTATTAATTAACTATTAATGGATAACTTATTGTCTACGTCTATACATCGTTGTGAATTTTCCTTAAACATTATTAAAACTTAATTGGTTAACTATTCATAATCAGTGATTAAAGTTATGCGCACTACAAATTAATGAAGTATTAAATGAGATATTATTTGTTTGTTAAATATTGTGTAAGCAACTTTTTTTAAACTAGAAATTAAAATCATAAATTGAAATTAATAATCCTACAATTTGAAAGTAAATAAAATTAACATACTAATAATTAACTAATTTATTCAAAATATAACATTTATCAAAAAGCCTCAACCGTAGAGCGTTCAATTTTAAGTAATCAAGGTAGAGCGCAAATGGTAGAACATTTAAGGTAACAAATTGTCGAGGAAAAGAGGAAGTTGGAAAATATCAAGTTTTTACTTTTTTAATGATTAATGAATTATTAGATTTGTTTAAAACTTTGAAATATACAATATGTTTATGTGTGACACATTTATCCCATTTTGCAATAACGTATTATGCGATACGGCCAATTAAATAATTTCTCGTGCTGTGTAACTATGCTGTATAAATATTTTTCGTGCTAACTAATTTTCAAATCAATAACTATTTATCGTCATCAAATATCATCATAAACATAAAAATACGTGCTTTCTCTATATTTTACATTTTGAATATAAATTTTGAATTCTAAACAACCAAAATGGATGAGTTAAGAAAATAATGTCTATTTTTTTAATAGAAAATAGCTTTATAAAAATTATATATTCAACATTTGCAACATAATTACTTATAAAATTCAACCTAGAATATAGGGTCAAGTCAGAAAAAGATTTTCCATCATTTGAATTATGTAGTTCGAAAGTATTAAAATATTTATTTTAAATAAATATAATGTAATGTAAAAAATAATATCTGTTCATAAATTATTCTAAAATGCATGTTAAATATACCAAATAGGCGGTTTGAAGACTTATTTATCTTGCCTAATAGTTATTGTAATAATAAACGTAAATAATTAAAATAAGCAATTATTTTATTTTGTTATTCTATCTGGAATGTTGGATAATAAGGGAAAATATTTACATTAAGAAAAAAATTAAAGAACTTAAACATAATTATTAATGAACAGATTTTAATCATTCAAAACATAATATTTTTTGTATTCTATATTGTGCTTCATTATGAAGTCCCCACAATCATATAATTAATTTTTTGAATTAAAAAAAGATGTTAAAACCTTATTATTTATACATTTATACTACCTATTATTCTGACTTTAGAGTGTCGCGTTAAAACAAATATCTTGATATTTATACCCCCCATTTTGCAGTTCCTCTGATATTAGTAGTAAACTGTGATATTAATAAGTAAGCACTAAGCGTAGAGCCTCTATACAAACAGCAGAGAGACAGAGCTTCTTAATTTAAATATTTTGAAAACGGTGTTATACGTGGTAATTGTTTCTAATATTAAAAAAAAAATTCTGTACTAAAAAATTCAATGCAAAAATATATACTTTCATCTTTATGCATGACAAATGCTTCAGGTGAAACAATTCATAAACAAATACACAAATCTATATTAGAGAAAGTAATGTGATTCTATATTAATATATATATATATATATATTTTCCAACATTTTATATTTTGAAAAACAAATTAATTTCCACATTTATTTATTTTATTAATTCACAAAATAATCGCGGAATAGAGAAAGTGATACCAGTTACTAGACAGAAAAAACATAAACCTAATCATGAAGTGAAACAGATGAATTGATAGAGAGAAAATATATTTAAAAGTTCCTTTTAATGATACTTCGAATTATGAATCATTACCGGTTAAGAAAGCGGTGCCACTGCTCCCTAAGCCTAAGGTAACAGATAATTAAACTTACTATATATGATCACTTTTATTAATATTTGGTTTGGAATTGCCTTAAGCTAAACTGTTAAGGTTATAAAGCGGGTTTTCTTTAGTAAAATATGGAGTTCCACAAACTAAATTATAATGTTTATGTTATATTTTTACAGTATACGGATTGCGACATTTTGTTGATTTTTTTCGTAAAAAAATGAGTTGAGATTTTTATTATCGCGTTGTTATTTTCTTAACAAGATTAAATCTATATAATTATTAGTTTAGTATTGACACTACAAAGAAGTTGTGGTCCTATTTCATTATCGATTTCACGGCAATATGAACAAACGTTTGTATATATAAAAATATTATGTTACATAAATTATAAAACAAAACATGATATTGAATTTGTATTTCTTAAGCATAGGCCTATAACGCAATAATGTAAGTTTTATGAACTGTAATTAGCTTTATAAATAATAATAACTAGGTAAATAGCTACAATGGTTAAATTAATTAAATTGCTACAAATTTCTTATGTGAAACTTTTCGACTGCCTTTTGATTGATATAATTTGACGAATAATACTAATATACACATGTACAAATTATAACTATACAACTAACGATTTATTCAAACACTATTCTAACAATATTAACAATATAATAGCTCAATCCTATAAACGCAAAGCATACTTATTTCCCCAATAAAAATTATTTAGCTCAGTTTATTAAACAGTTATATAATTTACTTTTTTTATTAACAGCCCACATTGTAGTGTCTCCCCGCCTCCTCATTCACATCTGCAATCTACGCTACATAAGTAGGCGCTTATTAAAAATTGCACATATATACACAATTTTTCGGGATGAGACCCATGTTGTTTTGTGCTATAATCAAGTTTCTCTTGCATTTATTCAAGTTACTCTTCTCGGAATAAGAAACACATGCTTTCTCCTAAGATGTATTTACCGTTTTAATTCACAAATAATTTACTAGAAATATTTCCTTAAAATGTAGTGCTTCAGATTAGATAATGCTTAACATTTAAATAATATATATAAATAAATTGGGGCTTAAAATATATTTAGTAAACCAATAATGTATAAATTTTTAATATGATTAAATATAATCGTATTGAAAGTTCGTTATTTTATATTCAATATCACAAAAAACAAGTAAGATATTACTAAAATGGGTAAAATATTACTTTTGTAATTAAACATATAACAAACGCAGATAGAAAATTAATTTTTTACATCATCATCTTCTTGAATCGTACACTGTGGTGGCCTTCACGATCTCATGCCATTTATTTAGGTCCTTAGCTGTTCTTGATTCTGCCGCCAGTCCCTTGCTATAGTCCACACCATGATGCCGTCTATCCACCACTATGCAGGATATCATCCATCTATGACTTGGCAGGATGTCCTGTTCTTCTTTCGCCTTATACTGAGCGTTGAAAATGATTTATTTGTCGTAGTCTCCTCGACACAATATGTGTATAGTAGTCGCTTTTTAATAGCAGAGGTATGATGAGTGAGTGAACTCCACCTCCACGATGCGTTAGTTCTGTTATCGAGTAAGTTTATCTTACTTGAGAATATTTGATGATATGGAAAATTTAAAGTATCAATAAAGTATCATTCATTATTTTTAAAAAATACAAAACATATAACTTGCTTTAAGATTTGCGTAGCTATTTATTTGATATTATTTTATAATGATATTGTATTGGTTATGCATTCTATAAAACTAGGATATTTATCGATATAGCAATATAATTTAATATTTAGTGAACGATACACAATAACATATACAAACGAGATTCTTTAGAATACACAAACTTACACAATTACACTATAATTCTAGATTTACATTATGCACTAATCTACTCATGCATTATACCATGTATAATCAGCATGATATAAAAAATATATACATTTTTTTTTACTGAAAGTCACATAATAGATGTTATGGGTATCTGATCAGTATTATATATTTTACTGATAATTATTATATGACTTTATTTCAATTTTTATATCTATTTCAGCAGAAAATCAAATCATTATTTTTTGTAAGCTGATTATACATGATATAGGCCTACTAAAGAAAACATACGTACATAACATATTTCAAAAATAAAACGGCACAATATTAAAAGTTAAAAAATCTGTTGTATTATCACGATAGATTACAGTATAATAACCAGCCGATTAACCCATCGATCTATATCGCTCGATTAGTTCAATATTAAAAAAATTTAGAATCAAATTATCAATCAGAGTAATTAGTAATATTCCTATATTATTATAATTAATTATTAACTGTCATAATTTTTACCAATCGATGAATTGATCGAATTGATAAAAACTGATCAGCCTTGATTTTGTTGCGCGGCTTCTCATCTCGAAATATATATTTTCGTCCGCGTATCTAAGAATTAACAGTTATAAATAAATTATATTAAGGAATAATTTATATATCCATTATTATATCATTATTTTTCATATAAATAATGATAAAGTTAAAATGGTTTAATGATTGTGCTATTATGTTTTTCAATTAATGTTTTTTCAAAAAATTAAATAAGACATGATAAATAAACATATTGTTGTACAATATACCACCATTCGTATACTACATTATATAGAAATCATTGTTTTTACTATGATTTACCAACATTAATCTTTTGAAAAATTTGTGTTTTATATATATTGCCAGACGTACTTATAATTTTGTTCCATGTGATTTGCATACATTAAAAGATATGTATGAAATATACGTGTAAGTTTATAATATATTAAAGAATTGATTATTCAACTAATATAAACAATTAATTACGTATTGTTTCATATGCAGTTTACATGTCAAAACCGATTTTTACCATTTATTATTCATAAAAATAGTTTTAAAATAAGTTGAAATACAACAAATTTCAAGTTTTTTAAAATATTGATTAATTGAACTGAACTTATTCGTGTTGATAGATATTTTATTCAAATATCGTTTCACTATGCCAGATACAATTTATTATATTGATAACAGTTTGGAAATGGAAGAAATGTCTTCCATGGCACGTAGTGACGGATATAAATTATAATATAATGTTAATTTGAACTTGGAACAGATTATTGCGATAGCTAAGAGCTATGAATATCGATCAATAGCTATTATTATAGAGTTTTTGAAGTTTAATTTTGCTCTGTGTCTTACCTCAATTACCTCAACAAAAAATTAAAGTTACATTAAAATAAAATAATGTAAAAGTTACCCTTTCAAGTAAATATTTTAAAAGAAGAAAAAAAAATAAGTCAAATTATTTATTTCTAGCTTTCGGAAATTAGGTTCTCCTAAGGAATATAATAAAATAATAAGTTCGAATAACTTTCAGTAAATAAGACATAGCAGTACCAATTGATTACAATAATACAATATTTATAAAATAGAAATTTATTTACATTTATAATTATATATAACAAGTGATAATAAAAAAACAGGATTGAATAATCCACCCAACTGTTTTAAGGACGTTTAATACAGTTAGTTAATTAATTGTAACTCAATAATAGCCAAATACAGTCGACTCTTGGCTGATAAAGGAAAAACCTATGAGACATGAAGTCTATTTATGAGACAAAAGTTCGATAAATATCATATAGATTCATAAACTAATACAAACTCTCGCAATATGTCACATCGATTTTTGAGAAATATGTCAATTATTTTATACAGTTGAATATTAATAACAATATAAAATTATTTAATATACTATACAGCATTAATATACACACGTTTTATACATTGCAATAAAGTATTTTTAGATTTATTTATATGTTGTGTTTTAAAATAGTCAACTGACAATAATTACCAATAACTTTAATTTATGTTAACTGACTGGAAATAATGTTAAATTACTGCTGTAAAGATAACTATACCAAGTAAATATAATTGAAATAATTATTACATTTTATAAATATGACTAACAACATAGAAAATCACGATAAAATTATTTAATAAAAAGCATTGATGCCATAAAATGTTCCATATTGCTAACGATTTTAGATCAAATTAGAGAATGTATGTAAAATGTTTACGAAGCTTAATAAAGGTTACCTTCTAAAAACCACGGTAACCATTGAATTAGAATTATATATATATATATATCATATTACCGATTATTTTTTTAGAAGAAAAAAAGTAATGTATTACTATTTGATTTATTGAAATTAATCTTTATATGAAAAAACAGTTTATTAATGTTATAAAGTTATATGTGTGTGTAAACAGATGTACATATAAATATATGTGTACATAACATATTGTGTATACAAAATGAATTAATTTGGTTTATATTTCAGTAATATGTAAAGTAATATTATATATATATATATATTCAACCAAATAAAAATGTGAAAGAAATTTTACAATAATTTTATAAGTAATTATTAAAAATTGGTATCAAATGTTGCGTAAAAAAGTAGGATATTTTCACGAATTAACAACCAATATAGTTAAATTACAATGCTATTATCTAACGCATTCATTACAATTTTAGAATAATTTTGATACTTCGGAAATAAATTTAAGAATTAACTGCAATTTTAGTTAAGATGTTAATTACTTAAATTGCACTTATTATTCCGGTAATTATTTATAGTTTTATCATTGTTTATAAAAATATGTGTTATTGAAATTATTTTATTTAATTAACACCATAATTTTAATAGATCCTGTTTAAAGTCATGCCACCCACATTAAAGATTCATTTTGTTTTATTTACGGCTTATTCTCATATAAATTTTAATTTCTTTTATAACTATACTATTTATTTCTACCTTAAAATAATTCTACGCACAACTTATATTTTATTTAATTAATTGATGTTTTAGTTTTTAAATTTTTAACTCAATTATAAACTTATATTTCTAATGTATAATTTGACTTCTAAGTACTAGAACACTTTTGATCTTATTGGATATTTTTTGTAATACGTATATATCTTATCATATACTTTATATAGCTTTTTGCTAATAGTTGAAATTAATGGATAATTATAACAATAACTTTTCATTAAAATGATATAAGCGAGCATTGAAGTGGCATATTTCTTCAAAAAATAATAACCATAACTACTCAAAATACATAGATTGAAATTCAATTATTCATTACAAATAATATTTGATTTATTGATGTCTTCAACAAGTAATATTTTATTTTCAAACAAAGATCTCATAAATGTGTATCTAATATTATACTTGGTTCAATAGTGCATTCAGAGACATACTTTTCAATAAATAAATAGTATAGAATGCGCGCGCATTCTGAAATAAAAATCTATTTATTTATTTGGTCAAATTACTTGACATAGGCTAAATTTAATAGAATATAAATATGTTTGCCAAACACAACAAGTGTAATATTATAATAAAATTATTTTTGGAATGTATAATTTCACTTTTCCAAATACTAAAGCGCTTTCGATGTTATTGGATCTTTTCAATACTACATGTAAGTACACTAATTAAATATTTACTTCACACTAGTTAAAATAGCTGGATAATTATGACTATAACTTTTAATGGTAATGATATAAATGAACATTACAATAAGCGACATATTATTTCATTAAATATTAATAATCATAACAACTCCAATCCATAATTTGAATTATTTAATATGATATACAAGTATAATAAAATATTATTTATATAAAATATTCATTTTACTCAATTTAACATTGAGTTATTTATGTCGTTATCTTAGAGAACAGGATATTTGTTATTACACCAAACGTTAAACTTACTGAAACCTAATTCTATATCGAATCAACCATTTAACTTGACAGTATAAAAAATTGTAAAAAGTAAAAGAGCTCTATGAGTTCGATAAAATTGATTGGGAATAAGTTTCAAAGTAGAATAAAACTGATATAAAGATACTTAAACCATATATTTGATGCCGCATTTGATTCAAACATACTATTGTTTTTTTGTAATATATATTGTATATATATTTAGTGAATTTTATATAATGATTTCATTACTTGTATCCTATATTATCATTTATAGCACAGTCATCATTCATAGCACATTCATCATTATAGCATTCATCATTATAGCATTCATCATCAACATTCATCATATCATTCATAGCACAGTTTGAGTAAAATTTATTTCCATAATTCAGTATTTCTAGCTGTAATATGGTACAAAAATACTAGATAACGTTACGTGTGACTAGTGTACTACATACAGACTAAAAAAACAGTCTAAAAACTTGGTCATTTATTTTTCTTTACACAGAAATGTTCATCCAACGAACTAATGACTAATTTGTTTAATTTGTTTAGAATAACAGTTTGACAAATGATTGACTCAATCAAAATGTCTAATTCTTAAATTGTTGTATCATCAGATATATTTTATCACTTAGAAAAGTCGGACCTATTATACTTATTGTACCTATTGTACATATTGTTAATTTTTTTATAAATTATTTATTTAAATTATGATAAAAAAATTTAAATAGGAAATATACTTTCTAAATGAAGATATTTGCTAAATCCATAAGAAAAGTTGTCGTCTGATAATTTAGCCGAATCGAGAATTGTATTTTCGCTAATAAAAACAAAATAATAGTTTTAAAATTAATTATATTTAATACTTATAATATATAATAATTAATTAAAAGACATCAGTCGGTAGCTTATTGTATATGTATAATAAAAATGTGTATTTACTATATATTTTGATGATTCAGGACCGACTATTATTTCAAAATGGAAATGTATAATCAGAGGATTATATTTGCTATTTTAATGGTTTCAACTATAATGTATTCAATTTGAATATATGCTTGAATGATTACCAGTTATTATAACCAATAACTATTTCGTAACTAAGACGGCATAAATGATACGGAAATGAAAAAAATAAAAAATAAAATCATCCTTAAGGAAGGTTTATTCCCTTACGATTAGAGACATTTAATAATATTAACAGTTAATTTGCTTTTTCTTTAACAAACATTTATTCCCTACTAATTGTATTCACGTTTTGATAAACTGAAATGTATAAAAGTTCAAATGTTTTTTGTTAATTAACAATATTTGAAATTAAATTTTTTAGTTTACTTTGAAAAATAATATATTATTTATTTTATAAATAATTTATTACAACCAATAATTACAGTCAATCTCCTTAAATATAATTTTGTTTTAATCACAAAAAACAATTAAGGCTATTGATTAAATATCACATATGGCCTATGTAGAACATTTATCGATATTTTCTAATGCATTAAATAATATAATGAATTCATTAAAAATAATTTATGTGTCGCAGACCTTTACGCATTATTTTATAATCTAAAATTTAATTCACACATAATTAGTTTGGTAAAAGCAAATTAATCGAAAAATTATTCATTAAAATTAATATAAATAATTGTTATTTAATTAATAAATTAATTGACAACGTTATAAACATTTTTTTTATTATTGAATGGATTTCTTAAAATAATTACAATATAAAAATCAATCATAATATATTTTAAATAATCATAAGAAATAGTCAACAAGATTTAAAAAAATATATTTATTTGAATATGTCAAATGTTTTGTACATTTTTATTTGTTATCGTAAAATACATTTACGTCTATTATATTTAATTTTTTGATTAATAAACAAACATTTATAAATTACATAAAGCTTTCAAAATGTAAAATATAAAATAAAGCTTTGATATAAGGAGTCATGTTATACGTTGCTTATAAAATATTATTATAATTTGTTCTGAAATTTGATGCACTTTTGACTAATTAATTCTTAATAAACAGTTTCACACTTTCCGCTTTCAACTTTCACATTTTCCATTATTATTTCCAATATATTCAAATATTATTTTAAGAAATCACTTAAAGAAATTTATAAATTGAAAATTATTAATCTCTTAATTTTTTAAAAAGAAATTACATTTTAATATTATTTTCATAATTAAGCTCTGTATATATTTGTTTTGAGAAATACAACGTTTCTTTAATCCCTTGGTCAGAGAGATAAATTCTGTGTCATATTGTCCTCCATCCAGAGCTGTGGAAATCCCCGCGTGTCGGATAAATCGAAGTTCCCAACCTTTGCTCGGACCCAGCCACCGACCTCGAAGACGTCCAAGTCGGTCATCGCGCTCATGCTTCGTTATTCCTGGAAACGATTCACTTTGATCTATGTCAATGAGACATCGTGGCTTGTGAGTTTTTCACTTTCGTTTTGTCTGCTTTCTTGATTATATTGTTGTATTTTGTGTTCGGATGGCGTGGTGGATGTTTTGCATTTTAAAAAGTAGTTTATATACAACTTTGATTTGAAGGAAGGAGGATGTTTCAGTATATAGGAGAAATTTATGCTCTTAACTGTCAGTACAATTATAATACCGCTAATATTCATTATTTTCCACGTATTTTATTGATCAGATAATTACTTTCATTTTTTAATTTGAAAATAGTTAAATGTTAATATTATATATGAATGTACGCTAAATATATTTTAGTTTCATCTATGAAAATTTTATAACGTATTATTAGACATAATAACGTTTATATTTAATAATATGTTTTTATATATATAATTTCTGTATTTTTATTTCTCAAGAGATATTTTTTTATGACATTTGATATCTAACTTCGATATTTTTTATAATCATTTAATAACCGTGCAGAGGGATTTTAAACTGATTAATAATACAATTTTTTTTAATTCCTTATGTTTTAAATATATAGTGATGTTTTAGTAAATTGCCATTCTAAAGTTTATGTACAATTCGTCATTTTTTAATTTTTATAAGTTTTTTAAATTAAAATTTAATAAAAAAGTGTTTTGTCTTTGTAAAATAGTCATATAGTTCCTAATTATACAATATATAACATCGCATTAACACCGGATTCAAAGCAAAAAACTTTAAGCTTCAAATAACCAAATGAATGTGAAAATTTTAAAAACAAACATGACGACGAAGGCATAATTTGTGTTTAGACTCCATCACAAAAAAATAACAAAATATAAAAAAAAACAGTTTAGAAAACGGAAATTTGAGTATATTATAAGCAAAAAGAGATTTTGTAATATTTAGAATCAGAAAACATTATTAACAGATTTCGTAATCTCTTATTCGGAAAATGGTACCTTTAAATTTTTTTAAATTTATCTAAATTTGGATTTATATATATATATATCTACGTCATCTACCGCATCAATCCAATGAATACTTGTGATTATCAATTAATTCATTATTTTATAATTTTATTTTATTTTAGTATTATTGCAAAAAAAGTGATGCACATATCTTACAAAGTCTATGACCTCTTGCAAAGTCTATAAGATATATTAGTTGAAGATATCTAATTAAATTAGAGGTTAATTTTAAATAATATTTTTTTTATTTCACGCAAATAATTTATAATTGTTATACATTATTTACTTAGTAACTGATGTATATTATTATTGCATTATTTATTCAATTTTTTTATTGCAATAACATAAATATCACATGCATAATCTTATCAACAAAACAAATGTTTACACAAGTTACACGTTAATATTTACATGTCAGAAGAAGAACCGTGCAAGATTGTATCGAAGTGATATATTGATATGTGCCCGTTCCAGTGTTGCTCGGTATAGTCGTTAGCCGAGTTTCATGTTACAGAACACAGTGCTTAACACATGATATTAAAAAATCAAATTCCAAGTTGATAAATGTTTTCTATAATCTTCTTCGATAAAGTTAGATTAGAATATATCACATAATTTCACACATAGTTTTGGTCTTCAGAAATTATGAATTGTCCTTTTGTTTTGTATTAATTACGCATACTTACATAATTACGGACAAAAAACATTAAAATGTATCCATTGCCGAGAACAAATAGTTTTCCTTCATATAAAAATGGTTATAGTCTTTAGTTCTTAGCGGAAGTACGGAAATCGTCTTTAGTTAAATATTTTCAATTCAAGATTATTTTGGCTCATGACTAAAATTACAGCTCGATTTAACAATTTAATAACTTACTGTAGTTAATATGAGTTTATATTTGGAAAATTAATTACTGGTTTTTAAATAACCTAAAATTATGTAGCTGTATGAGAACATAACTTTCGAATCGAAATAACAGCACATAATAGTATATAATGTAACTCTTGCATTTATTGTATACCATGCTACGTGCCTTAAATAACTAAGTTAAAAGTAGTTATGCGACAGAGACTTATTATCGATTTTAATAAGGAGAAGGATGATATGCACATCAAAATATGTATTACATATACATACATGTCAGTTATATAATTAATAACATGAACTATTATTACTATTTTTTTAATTTACCATTAGAATTAGTTTGTTAATATTGAACAATTTTGACAAAAATTATGCATGTTAATAATTATATTAATATTTTCTGGTTTTCTATATATATATATATATGTTGACATACTTAATATTAATGCCGTTTCATATGAAAATATTGTCAAACACTGTTTATGTTTGACATATTTTCTACTGGAATGAATGTAAAATATATTAAATTTCATAATTTAAATCTACATTGTTTTTACGGTGCATAATAAGCTTACTCTCAAAGCAAATGGCACATTAGTATTATTATAGTATTATGTTTCGTATCATTGTTGATATCATCTAAACATTAATTAAGGCAGAGAGTGCATCGTCTGTTAGTTCGATCAGGTCAATGGTACCTTAGAATTTATAATAGAATTTTATACATAGACGTTAAAAATTGACAACCTATGTTCACCCCGAATCTCCGCTTGGAGTATTGAAAATTGGCATACTGTGTGTTAGAAGGGCTTCCCAACTGAGATTATAATTTAAGTCGAAAACATTTTCCTTTACTGGAGGAATCGTAGTAGCACGATAGAGCTACATATAAAGAGACGACATTGTATTATATTTAATAAAATTAAAAGTATGAGTCGCAAAACAACTAAATTAGTCTATAGTTTGAAACATTGTGTCAAAATTAGGATTACGTTCAAACTTTAAAAAAATGCACGATTCGCGCATTCGCCAGTTAAACGATATTTTAAAGATTTGAGTATTGACAACTGTTTACTAGTAATCCTTTTTACAAGCTTATTGCCACATTGACATATTCGCGTGCGTATTTAATATATAAACGGAAAAGTCATGGGCCTTATTGATACCTTTTTATAACGGATTTTTGTCAGTTTAAAAGAAGCAAAACAATTGAGAAATGAAAAGTTTTTTTTACCAATGAAATGAGTTATAAGTCAAAAGAAATTGCGTCATCAGAAATATAGTAATTTATACACGGCGATAAAGCTGATTGTATATGTTTGTTCCTAATATATGTACAGTTTGTTTAAAGTGCAACAGCACTATTCATAATAATGTGATTAACATTAATACTGACGAGTTTAAGGTTTATTCGATTAGGTATATATCATTTAATCATTCAATAATTACTAAATTTATAAACGATAAAGATACGTTAATCTCGTGAAAACTAAGATGTCAATAAACTGACCTTAAATATTATTAAATGTATTTTTACTGTTAAAATCAGCAAAGCAAATGAATGAGACAATTTATAAAAGGTTAAGATAATTCAACTTTTAAAAATTACTTTGATTAATATAAAAAAAGTTTTGCTGATTGTTGAGACTTATACATAGATAAATTTTATTATTAATACTATTTTTATTATATTATAGTATTTTATTGTTCACAACTCCAAATACAAAAGCAATACTCTAAAACAAATATTTTATTAAAATTAGAATTTAAAATAACGTATTGTTAATTTAGTATACACAACAAAAGATAAATAAATAATAAATTTAATTGAATGAAAAAAAGTTATTAAATACAAATTATTCATTTAACAAATTCAGTAAATGCAATCTGTAATGATATTCAATATATTAAAAAAATTATCAGTTAGTTGCATAAATATGTCTGCACCTTGTTTATTAATAATTTATTAGAATATGCTCTTCATTTACTAATCCATACAAAGTCGGGTAGTTGTATCCCACAAGTAGTATATATAAAATTTACGCATTGTGAAATGAATTATACAAGCTTATTAAAATATATACATACATGTCTATCATTAGCAACATAAAAATAAGTAATCGTTTCTGAATGAGTATTAAAGTTTAAAAAATATATATAAAATAGTGTGAAAATTTAAAATGAAGTTACTTAATTGTTCTAGGTATAAGGTTTCCTAATGTCGTAGAGATATTCCTTCCATATTATACTACTTCTACGTATTTTGTGGTTGTTAAATGATTACTTATTGCAAATTATAGCCTAGTTCTAAATTCTTAATTTTTGGTATAAATAGAAACACATAAGTTCTAATATTGAATCTGTAAAACTATTGATTTATATTATCTGCCTACAAAATACAAAATGCATCCTAATCAAATTTTTTATAAGAAAAATTATATTTTGAACAATTCATTGAAATATTAATGTTATTGTTATCAATATATGCAAATTTTTTATAATATTGTATATCTTAGATGAATGTACGTAATAAATATAATTAATACATTTGAAATTTAGAATCTTCCAAAATCTTTTAAATTATATTTTCTATTATATACCTATATAAAGTAATATGTGTTTTTTTCAATTAAAAATTCCGATTTGTGTGATATAATTGATATAATTGATATAATTGATCATGCTTCTAAAACGGAATAAGTGCAATTGATTTGCATATGTTGCTTCATTAATAGGGTTGGCAGGTTAGAGAGAATTATATGCGCATCAGTGGTTTCTTTTTTCTTAAAAAATAATTTGTTTTAATGCAATCAATAATAGAAATGCTTAGTTTATATTTCAAATACTATCTTTCCAAACTAAAGCATGAAGAGACATTTTTACTTAAAAGAAAAAAAGGGATAAGTGCCGTACGAATTGTAATACATAGGATTTTAAATATGTTTGTACATATATCAGAAAACAATACTTTTCCGTTTGATTTCATAATGCTTTTAATTATAAAAAGGCTTTTTGAAAAAATTTATATATTTTTTCGACAATTGAATATATTACATGAATATATAATACAGTATTATATGGAATAGTTATTATAGCTTTAATTTGTGTAATTGTATTGAATCTCTTGTTTAATTATTTAAAATATTTTTTTATTTCAAAAAGATTAATTTAATATTTTAATGTCAATAACGCAATAATTTTTCTAAAATAATTTAATAATTTTTTGATGACGATATATAATAGTAAAGTATGGAGATACCTAATACTTATTTGTTTGTGACAGAAAATTCACGTAAAGAGTTTAGAATTTGACAAAAAAAATTTTGGTAAGAAGTCTTTTGTTATTTGTTATTAATAAAAATGCCCTAATTTGACTTAAACATTAAAATGGATTTTCATACTTTCTAAAAATGTTTTTATATTTATTAAAACAGTATAAAATATTATTTAATAATTATAATTAATTATAATTATATTAATTATATATTATTATATATTATTATATATTATTATATTAATTATAATTAATTTATTATAATAATATTATTTAATTTTTAAATTAAATATTTTAATTGTTGGGAAGATAGTAATATTGAATTTAGCCGAACATATTACTTTTGAGCATCTCATAACGAAAATATTTTAAAATGATTATGAAGGGTAATATATGATTATGATACATTATGATGATAATATTTGCAATGGAATTTGACACATTTTACAAAAATATTTTAAAATATAGAAAAATATATTTTTTGTAATAAAGGGCCCCATTATTATACATCACTTCTCAAATCATGTGACATACTTATAATCGATGGTGTTCAGTCTGTGTTTCAGAACTTTCAATGTAAACTTGTTGTATTATGTGTAAATTTTACCTTCTCCTTTGACTAGTTCTAATTTTTTTAGCATTTGAACAAATTTGTTGAACGGTAATATTTACAGATTTAATTATTGTATGATCTTCCAAGAGACAGTTAACCAAACTATAATCGCAAAGGCGTGAGAGGATTTAAAAGATAGTATACATAATTATTTCCTAGTTACTACACGGGTTTGATATACTGTACTCACTATAATAATAATTAAATTATATGTTTCCTACTTGCTATCAATTAATATAACATAGTATTACTATAAAATAATATAAGATGGTACTTTTTCACAATTTCATTTTTCTGTGGTTTATATAAATCCGCAACATCATATTGAAAACCAACATTTTAATACTAATTTACTTAAAAATGTGGTAATCAAAATGTGTATTATGAAATGTTTTGCTGTGTTATTCTATATTAATAATAATATTTTATTTCATTACAACGTTTTTAAAAAGTATCCATATATATATGCTTATTAGTTTTAGTCGGTGTCATCTCACTTCGTCTTCTTTCATTTCGTCTTATTTAATTTAGGCTTATTACCATATTCATTTTGTCTTCCATTATGGGTATAACTATTGGTATAATAAGTAGTAGGGAAGGAGCATTTCAAATCCATCCCCCCGAAACCGAAACTAAATCTAAAAATAGAAATGAGTCATCCCCCCCAAAACCGAAACCGAAACTAAATCTAAAAATAGAAATGAGTCATCCCCCACCCGAAACCGAAACTAAACCTAAAAATATAAATGAGTCATCCCCCCCGAAACTGAAACTGAAACTAAATCTAAATATAAAAATGAGTAATCCCCCCTTCCCCCCGAAACCGAGACCGAACTAAATCTAAAAATAGAAATGAGTCACCCCCCCCCGAAACCGAAACTAAACATAAAAATAGAAATGAGTCACCCCCCCACCTGAGGAAAATGATTTTGAATT
>JAUZND010052509.1:0-19277 GCA_034780555.1 Coelogynopora nodosa | reverse complement strand
ATATAATAGAATAGAATAGAATAGAATAGAATAGAATAGAATAGAATAGAATAGAATAGAATAGAATAGAATAGAATGAAATAAAATAAATATATAATAGAGTAAAATAGAATAGAATAAAATAGAACAAAATAGAATAGAATAGAATAGAGGAATAGATTCTAATCATTCATATAAATATAAATTCTCTTTTCTATAAAACCGACGAAATGATACTTTTTCAGATTTAGAAGATTGCGAGTATTGTTAGAAAAGTATTGTGTTGTCAAATAACAAAATTAGAAAAGTAATTTTTAAAATACTATCGGTTCTTCGAAATAAATTTTTTTTGTCAAAATTTGTGTCGTCAGATTAAACTTTATTATTTCAAATTTCAGACAATAAACATATTTTTCGCCATCTTAAAGTGCTATAAACATATAATTATGTTGAAATATAATTATTGATAAATACAATATAGATTCATTAAAATTTAAACCATATGGGTACAAACAACCGTTTAAAATTATGTTTGTTAAAATCTTAATTTAGTACTAATTTATAACTTTGTATCTACATTTATTTTGATTCCAAAATTTGATGTTAAGAAAAAATTACATAAAACATCTATTAATTATACACCTGTAAATTGCGTTTAATCTATCGTCAAATAATAGGTCCACCCACCTACCCTATAAACATCGTCAAATAACAGGTCCACCCACCTACCCTATAAACATCGTCAAATAACAGGTCCACCCACCTACCCTATAAACATCGTCAAATAACCGGTCCACCCACCTACCCTATAAACATCGTCAAATAACAGGTCCACCCATCTACCCTATAAACATCGTCAAATAACCGGTTCACCCACCTACCCTATAAACATCGTCAAATAACCGGTCCACCTTTGGTCACTATAAAACTTCGGAAAACACTTTTTTTATTCTTTATTGTTGTTGCTCTTTTATCATCCAAATACACGGACACTATATAAATTTACAGCTACCGTTTACTTTTACTTTTATTTTTCATTTATTTGGAATTTTAACTGAGCTTTGTTTTAAATATCTTATAAAATATGCTTCTAAACTTAACTATTCCAAGATACAATTTTGATGAAATTGACTTCGACTTAATCTTAATGTTCCCGAGCGTACGCACAAGGAGTGGCATGCGACTGCAGATGACATATTATCCAAAGTCTTTAGTTATAACTATATATATATATATTACTATCAATGTTTTTCGCCAAAAGGATTGATTTATTTAAGGGGAATTTATCAGGCAGGGGAGATTGGCGGAGGGGATGCGGTTGTCCTATAACACGCTATAATATATAGACATGAGAAAGTAACAATATTTCTTGCTAATGCAATTATTATATTTGTTCGGGCAAGTCAGAGATGTCGTGTGCTGTACACATTTCGATGTGTTCGGATTAAATTAACAGGCCTAAATTTCATTAAATCATGATATGACCAATTCCAAATGACTATCAGATACTCGAGTCGCTAATTGCAGCCTCTATCAAAGGATCTATACAATTTATAGAAAAATGTTTTTTTACAGTTTTTGTCTAATTAACACGAAATGTTTTTGTGGTTATAATACAGGAAGAGTTTAATGTGTATGCAACATTTTAACATATGGCTCCAGAAAGAAACGCTTTGAAAATATATTTTTGATTATAATAAATAAATAATTGGTCTTCCGAGTTGTACATTATGTAATTTGAAATGTTAATATTTTAGGAAAAATCTTAATTATGATGAATTGTAATAAAAAAAGATGGATATTGATTTTACAAATGTTGCGTGCTTCCACAATCTATTAAAATAATGATAAACCTTTATAATGTAATTGATGTAATAGACAGATTTTTGAATTTAAGGATACTCAGAAAGTAAATAGAATATTTTATCATTATATAATATTTTTATAATAGTATTTTAACGTTGATATTTACATCTCTAAATAACTATTCTTTTTGCAGAATTGTTATTTAAGTTTAAAATTTATTATTCACAATTTCAAAACCTATAAAAAATTGTTACACCAAGTTTAAACATTCATAAAAATAAATAAAAATGCAACCAACGTGAATAAATCATAATGTTGCAATATAAACAGAGAACAACATGAATATTGCATTTTTAATATAAAAAATGTATTTTACCATTCCCGTCACTAAGCGACCAATCCCACAGTTTGCTTGCACTTTTTTACAAAATCCCGAAAGGTTCGTAAGAATTGTAAGATTCGTGACGAGCCACATTTTCATGCTTTTCTGCGAGAATTGCACACAAGATTTCCGCCAGATTGTGCTAGAAAACAATCCCATGCTTTACCGCAAGAATCCCGCCAAGGTATATTTAAAATTAAACATTCTTTAGTTCTATATATATATAACAGTAAATATATAGTATACAACAAGATGGTCCAGCTTGGCGATAAAGTGGTCATTAAAGTAGACATCATGTGATCGAAAACGAAAGGTTTTTAAAAAGAATACTACATGTATAAATTTAAAAGGGTAAAGTTAGAGCCAAAATTGTCCTCAATTTTGCAATTTTAAATACAAATTACATACGAAATAATATTATGTGTGATTATGGAGATCTGTTTCTTATATTAGATAAACTTTTCTGGCTTAGTCGAAAATTACAAATGGTAGGTGACGTGCCTCCTGTTATAGCCTGAAAAACACCAACTAAAGACATTATAACATGTCACGAGGCATCTAATTGTTTAATATTATTTCTTGGAAAACAATTCTATGAACAGCGTGGTTTCACATAATTTATTATCTGTTTACTTATAGAAGAACTGTTTGTGCAATTTCCCTGGCCACTATCGGCATGACAATCATGTATTTTCGAACTATCAGTACTCATGGATAGGTATATACAATATGTTCAAGGTTATTTGTATTACTTATTATTATGACAAAACATAACATGCGTGTCATGATCGGATTCTGTTTCTAAATTCTACATTCACGAAAAAAAAGTCAGTGTTTATATAAAACGACTTCTATACATTTTCGACATTTTATAGAGGAGTAATGCAAAATTTATAAATTTTTTCCCGTAATGTTATGTCCGACAGATGATGTGTAATTAAAATGTATATCCGACTTTTCCCTGCCGCGGTTAAGATGGATTCAGCTTCTTGAGGATTTTTTCTGTTTTAATCAAACTGTATACTGTGTGTAAAAGGTTCCAATATAAACAGCGATTCATTATACATAGGAACTGTATCCTGACAGTTGACGTGTGATTAAATCATAATGCTCAAGAAACTAATTTGCCATCTTTCACGTTTAACCGATCAAAAAGAGCAAATTTATGTTGAAAAATATGGTTGTTCTATAGAGTAATATCCATCTGAAAACATTATGCTCAAAATATGAGTTATTCTGGTCAACAGTAAAGATAAATGAACACAATACCTCTACTCCTCATCATTCTTCGAATGTGTATTTCTTGACTTCTAGAATTTATATTTTGTTATTATGATGAGGATAAATTGCACCAAATTAGGTGATTCTATATACATAGGGGGCTGGATTTTAAGTATTAAATTCAGGTATTATATATCCATCTGCTTTAAATATTTTAATATACAAAATGGTCAAATGTCACATTTTGATATTTTAATATAAAAAAATCAGCTTTGTTTTTCTATTTATATTGCAATGGGGTGATTTACCTTTTTTGGCGCAGATTTAACTTTTCATATTTTATTAGTTTTATTTTTGTTATGCTTAAACAAATTGGCCTCTATATTCTATTGAGACTATAATAATAAATGTTCCACAAAATCTAGCATAATCTCTGGTTTATTAGGCTAACACAACGAGTGAATTATACAATAGAACATAAATTGAAATACATTCTATTTTAGATTAAAAAATACTTTTACCAACTAATAGTAATGCGCTAACGTTATAGTGCTTACGTAGATGTTTTGGATTCACTTTATTATATACTATGCTTGTCCCTTAGGAATATTTCGTTCTCTCACTAAATAGTTAATAATCTCAAACTGTTTTATTTTTCATGTATTTTAACGTTTATTTTCCCATTCTCCTTTCCTTGTTTGTTTGTTTGTTAATTATTATTCAAATTTCCCATGGTGAAGCTCTTCCTGTATATATTGCTTCGTCAGGGTTTTCTAACATTAGTTACCAGTATGACTGTTTTTATTGTGTGCATTTTACAGTTTTGCAATTGGCACCTCTATTGCGCAAACCTCTGCTAGCGGAAGAACAACTTTTAAACAGTTATAATATACTTATCTGATTAGTTCAAATAGATAATGACAGAAGTATTGTGTGATTTGACATTTTCCTGACAGTTATTGTCGCTCGAATTTGACACCTTTTTTGCAATGGATGACACTATATGTAGTACACTGCAGAGACAGTTGTGCACTGATTGTTAACAAAAGGATTACCAAAATGCAGAGCGATACACACTCTTTGCAATAGCTGGAGCGATGTGTTGCGGTTGACAGAATGGTTCAGGGGATCTGGCAGATGATCAGGAATGCGTAGAATATTATTTCTAATGAATTTTTTTATTTTAAAGCTGTCATTAAATCTAAACCTTAAGGTATTAAACTGCAGAACAGTTTAAATATTCTCCCAACCTCCGTTTTCTATTTCGTTCTTGCTGAACATACACCTGCAATCGGCAATCCATCGTTGACTCAACTAATTGTAATAAAACTTGTAATAAAAGACCTCTACATATATTGTATATATATAGTAATCTCTACTCATCCTTGATGTAATCAAAGTTTGGACAATATGCCATTTGCTGTCTCTAGAAAGGTTATCTATTTATGGCCAGTTATAGTTGAACTTGGTTAATTAGTGGTAGAAAACGGGAAATTTGGAGCATGTCTCGGATGTCTCTCTTCTTTATTTTTGGCTTTCATATCAATAATATAGTTAATTATAACATATAATAATCATGATCAATCATACTTCACCTAATATCTTCTAATTGCGGAGAAGAGGACTAAATTATAAACAATTACAGCGATTAATAAATTAATTTATTAATTGTAAATAATATTCAAATAACGCTATAGAAGATTCTTATTTGTGGCTTTTAATAATATTTGCTATTCATATTAAGATTTTATACTATACTGAATTACATTGAATCCAGCGCTTGATTCGTTAATAAATGTAACTAAGTCTTAAACTGTCATTATTAAAGTCAATAGACATAAAGTGTAATATTTGTTAAATATTTTTTTTTATGAATTCAATTATTGTTTTTAAATTAATAGTTTTAAATTTGAGCTAAACTATGCTACATCGTTAAACAATGTATATATAACACTTTTAAAAAATAATAATTTCAATAATATTGCATAATAATCTTTATAATAAAATTTGTCATCTAAAAAAATATGAGGAAACTTAGAAATTAAAGAGAATCAATACAGAATTTTATAGAATCTCTTTTAAAGTCGCTCTTTTTGTTCCTCAAACTTCCAGTTCCATAAACTTTCTAAAAGATAATTTTTTAAAATAAATTAATATGTTGCAATGCATTCGATTTTTTTGTAAATTTAATACATCATTGTTTCTCATCCAAATGATATACGTATATAACGTAGTTCATAACGTAACGTAACATACTATTATTTCACTATAAGCCAAAGGGACATTGCTATTAAACACTATAATATTTAGATCATAATATGTAATGCTATATCTCTTTGTATTAAATGAACAATCTTTTTAAATGATATTCTTTGATCAAGCACTATTTTACACAAACGAATCAATTGCTTACCAATTTTTTCTTAAGATAACATATTTGTAGTTTATCATATATAATAATTATATACGTTTAACCAAATTTCTTTAGCAATCACTTCAGAGACATATTTTTTAAGAAAACGTAAATTACTATTTTCTTTCTCTTCGTATTTTCTGTCCGTTAATAAAATTAAAAATATAAATACGTAGCGTACAATACTTCAACGGCAATAGTCTTTGTAAAGATATTTTCTTAAAAAGTAATTGTGGCATAAATGGTTGCTCCAAAGTCGAATACATTCGAGCGTATATAATCCTTTACTTGAACAGTATAATTTATAAATAGGTCAAAGAAAAATGTTTATCATGTAAAATTTAAAAAAAACGAGAGCACAGATCAATACAAAAAGAAAAGGAATTTATAATTCTTGACGTTAACAAACAAATTACTCTGTTGATAATAATTAAAGAACTTGTTTTATAGTATAAAGATGAATCAGTTAATTATAATTTTCAAAATTAAGATTTGGAACTAATTTTACTTTATAATTACAATCAGTTCTAAGGACAAGTAAAACCCATAACCTGAAGGTTCACTCTTACAAATAAAAATAAAAAGCCAGCAAGTTAACGCATAATGTGCACTATATTATCAAATTATATTTTATGATCATAGATCTGTAACTATGCATCGGATAAATAGGCCACCTATCTTTTTTGTGTTTACATTTTGTTTAAACTCATAGATGTATAAGGGAAAATAAAATATTTTTGAACAGTTTATTTTAATGTATATATTACATTATAACTGTGTTAATGACATAGCATTATTATTAATATTATATACATATTATATACAGCTTTTGTCAGTATTATATATTATTATTTAACTATATATTATCTTAACTATATTATTATAATATTTAGTTAAATATCTTGAATATTTGCACATAATATTATACATTATACGTACTTTGTGATATTGAATAACGTCAATTGATATGTATCATACTTTTAATTAAGATTGTTTATTAAAGTATTCTAAATATAGCTGTTTATAGTAGATTTAAAGTCCAATTTTTAAAGCCACTCAAGTTGCTACATTTCATTAAATAATAAAACTATTGCAAAATATGGGCGATAATATTGTGATAACATGACATATATATGTTTCCATCCCATAATGTAACGTAACATAAACATTTAATAAATATAGTTTCTTGAACCTATCAATTAAAGTTCAAAGTATATCTATTGATAGACTTAATAGAAACTTAATTACAAACTTTTATCAGTTTAGTTTATATATTATAATCAGTGAATGTTCAATTGTGAATTTTAATATGGTCTGGCCTCCTGAAAGCCTCACATTTTTCACCAAAATACCTGCGAAATGATCAACGTGTCGCCAGCATTTTTTTTAGTACATCGCGTCAAATTCAATAATGTTACAGAATTAATAAATAAATATACTACGTAATAATTAATGCATAGTTATAGTATAACTATGTTATAGTTATAACTAAAATTAAAATGAGTATTCTTTGAATATATGAAGAGCCGCAAGCAGTATTAAATGTAATACGTTTATGATAAATCTTTTTTCAGTGAATCAATTAATAAATTATTAATAGTTAAATTCACGGGTTTTATCTTATCGGCTTGATCACAAAAATTACAATGTTTCAATATTTAGATAAATATATATATATATATATAATCAATTAGGAATACTTAAAACATTTGAAAGTTGTTTACTTACATTTAAAATTATGAAACATTTTACAAATATATAATTATTTATTATATTGATGACATGCAAAAAGAGTACATTCATAAAAATTATTTTAGTTTACATTCTTTTATAATTTTAACTTTTTATCTTAGTTATTATATTATTATATTATTATAATATAGTTATTATATAGTTATTCTATCATTGTTATCATATCAATTTATACCATTGATTTTTTGTATTGTTTTTAATAAAATGTTCAGCCATTGGCGCCTTTATCTATCTTTATCTTCTTTTTTTATCTTTATCTTTATCATTTTCGTTATACCTAATCGACTATGTCTTAGCAAAATGCCAGGTATTACGACTACTATTTGTATAGTGAGATTACATTTAGAGATAATAATTTTGACTATTTTTGAAAATTGATTGCATACCTATATGTTAGATAATTTCAAAAAAGATTAAATTTGTTTAACTTCTTTTTTTCTTCTTTGATAGTTGTTCAAAAGTAGGGCGCGCATTGAGTCATAATGAGTATCGTTGGATCTTGATAAAATAAAATAAATAATTGAGGATTTTCTATTGTTGTTTTTATAGTATTGAAGTCCTTATCGTGTTGTTGTATTATGTAAGCGATTGATATTGTGGCACGATATAAAATAAACGGAACTAGGTCTACTTGAACATTTTTCTTACATATTTTGTAATTGTAATGTGTCCATTCTACTACATGAAGACGGCTTGTGAAAAGTTGTTTGTATGGCATCTGTGTACAAGTACTCAATGCACGTATGGATAAGAAGGTGATTAATTTAGTTTATTACCTTTACATTTAGGTAAAATAGTGATGACATTATTATTAATACCGTTATAGTGGGCAGAGTCAGTTAATTGATCACGTGTCGGCAAAATATCTTCTATTTTTAATTAAAATCTATTTCTATTTTATAATTGTGTATAATTCATTTATTGATTCTTTACGTCTTTCGTTTGTATTGCACATTGTTCTCACGTGCATCATTTAATTTATACTAACAATATATTTCATTAATTGGATAATTCATTAATATCGCTAATGTGAAATTAAAATGTTGAATATGGTAATGACTTCATTGTTATTAATACAATATTAGAAAAACATAAAAAATATTTTATTATTTAGACTTTAGTAATTCATCTTATTCAAAATAATATTCACATAATATGTGCAATCAAATTTCTGATAAAATCAAACATATTATCTCTAACTTAAAAATTAATATATGACACTTCACAGCTCAGCGCTTAATTACACATTTATTAAAAATTCGAATTACATTAATAAAAACAAAAAAACTACGAACTTATATGTAATATTTGTCAAGCTAAATACATAGGTAAAGCTGGTATTACAAATACACAATAGGTATGACGAACATAATCACAATATAAGAATATAAAGGCTATATCGACCAAGCGCGACGCGATTTTCATCAAAAAGTTAAATATACATACTATTCAGCGTTTTCCGCGATGCCACGCAACGAAAAATACATTTCAATACAGATAGGCTATAAATTAGGTAGAAACATCAAATTACAATGCGTCACGTCGCGCTTGGTGGGTATGGGGCTATAAAAACCCTATCTATAAAAACCCTATCTATAAAAACCCTATCTATAAAAACCCCATGTCTGAACATTTTATTACAAAACCCATTTTGATATTAAAAATGTGAATAAAAATACGCATTGATATATTTTAATTGTAATATTTATACGTAAAAATTATTTATGAGTTATTTTCAAGCCGACATTATTGTCGTATTAAAATATAAAAATATATTAAATATATATATTAGTATATATAAAATCGTCTTGCAATTCGATTAATAAGACAATAAGATTTGTCATTTATATTTATTTTAAAATAATATAATTCATAATTATCAAAAATTGTAATGCAAATTTAAAATCCAGCAATTCTATGCACGAACAAATATTATATGTTTAATAATTTATTAAAAAAATTGCAATTTTTATTTTTTTCTAAATTTGTAATATAATAAGTTTACCACTAAAAATACTTAGAAAATTGTATTTAAACTTCTTAAAAACGATGTTACATGATGAATATAGCCTACACATATTATATACAAAATAATACAACGAAATCTTGTTATGAAACATAAAGACATTTTTAAAATAGCTGTGGAAACAAGCAAAAAATGATTAGTTTTTAAAACCAATAAAAATATTAACCATAAAAAACTTAGTGAACTTATTTACCATTCCATAGTATTTTACATTATCTGATTGTATTGTGCAGATTCCTTTGAAATAATATATATTTTTATAATCATAATAGCATGGTATTCATGGAAGCACGGTAGTCATGATAGCCCGGCAGTCATGGTAGCACAGTAGTCATGGTAGCACAGTAGTCATGGTAGCACAGTAGTCATGGTAGCACAGTAGTCATGGTAGCACGGTAGTCATTGTATCAAGGTACTAATAGTAGTACGGCATTTATGTTGGCGTCGAGTCATTGTGACTCAAAAGTTATTGTAGTATGGTATTCATAGTAGCATGGGGAGATTGATGGAATCGCCTTGTTTATATCTATATTTGAATCATGAGTTGCAGAACAAGAAAGTAAATCGAATTTTAAAATGATTGTGCAAGTTGTAAGAGAGCGCAAGTTGTAAGAGAGCGCAAGTTGTAAGAGAGTGCAAGTCTTAATAAAGTGAAAGTTACTGCACGCTGAACCACCAACCTGGAGGTATTTATTGGGTTCGATTTCATAGTTGTTTTATAGCGTTAAATTAGTTTTTAACATATTTTAAGATTAATTTTTAAAATTAATAGTATTTTTTTCTCTCAATATAAAAAAGAAGGCACAGAGATATCCCCTTAAAATCAACCCCATTATGAGCTGACGAAAAGTCCCCCAAAACAATGTTACTGCCTTGCACTGATAGGTCAGTAAGATTTGTCAACCAACTCGTTTTTTTAGTCCTTTTATGTTAGCTTTCAAAAAGTCGATCAGCATGTAGTGTATTGTGATATCCTACTAACTTCAACTAAATAACTGACCACGCTAACATTGATCACGGTCATTTGATACATCCACGTAGCTTGCCTTGCATACTAAAAGTCAGCAATATCCGTTACTCTTTGACAATTAGTGGATATTTATTTATTTAAAACAAATTAAAAATTGCTACGTTATTGCATTTTGTATTTAATCTTTGTGATTTTTGCCATTTTACAATTTAGAAAGCTAATGGTATTGTACGAGATGCTAAATTTACTTTTTTTGCAACGCCTATCCATGAAAATTTATTAAAAGGGAGTTTATATCTAGGGAATTCTATTTTTATAAAATAATATTTGTATGTACAATTGTGAGTAAAACTTATGCAAAAATATCACTTTTTAAATATTGTATTCATACACATCATAAAACATATATAAAAAATTCTAAAGAATGTGAATTAAAATATATACAACAAAACAATATTTAATTTAAAAAAATTGTATTGAAGCTATTATATTTTTTTGTGAGTGGTTCATTTTAGGTTTTAACTTTATGAATTGAGAAGTTAATTTAGTTATTTTTTATTCTTCAAAAGTGGTATACGCTACTATATTATTTTTAAGCAATATTGATAATCAAATAAAAACATTAATGAAATTAATCCTATAAATAAATATATTGATTATATGAATAAATAAGTATACCAAGAATTTATAGTTTTGGAAAAATGTGGCAATTAACTGTCACTTTGTGTGAATTACATCACATAATTGTGGAAGAAATTTACTACTTTTTTATATTTTTCTAAATAAGGGTTTAATATCCTTAATACTGTAACACTTGTCGGTTGAAAGCCCCCATAAAAGCTGAAAAATTAATAAATCATGTACAATTTTCGCATGAACGTAATTCATAATCCATAATATCATTTCACCCAATCTGATTTCACTTAAAAAATCTCCGTACACTGATTTCAATGTAATAAAATAAAATAAAATATAATAAATGAAATGAAATGCAAATATTAATAAATGCTCAATGTTAATTAAAAGTCAAAGGTCATGATGCATCAACGGTACTTGCTTATTGATGGGGATAATGTGCCTATTTTGTAAACGTTGTTCCATCTAATCTCATTTCGCAATCACAATATCACAGAAAAAGGCTACATTTCGTTTCGCCTAAAAGTGTTGTATTTAAAATTTTCTTGTGCCGATATATTTATTTATGAAGTATTTGAACGATAGTAATTTTGATAAATCATGGGTAATTTCAATATAAGCATTAAATAGTGAATTAAAAAGCAGGAAAATATCAAGAAACAGTGACAATTGATATTTATTTAGTAAACTCTTATCAATTAAGATTATGTAAAATGATACGCAGCCATTAGGTAAAACGATACGAAAATCGATTACATAATTCATTGTGCATCATTTCTCTACAAAATGTGTATTACTGTAGGTGAAACCAGAATGGGTGAAATGGTCTGTATAGCCAATAATTTTAATCTAAAAAATATCCTGTCAACTCTTCTTAGTAGCTAGCTTTTTAAATGTTGTTTTGGAGTCTAGCATGTTAATAATTGATAAAATCATTTAAATGAAATCATGTTTTTCACAAGGTGTTTGCAAGATAAATTTTTTAAAATGTTTTTTATAAATAATTATTCCGACTTGTAAACGTAAGATTATAAAACAAATGATGTCATCATACAGTCAACTCGATGATGTCTGCGTTGAGCAATTCGAGCGAGTACTTACTTAATTAGCTATGAATGATCGACAATGATAATATATGAGTAGTATGTGAGTAGTATGACTTTAAACTAACTCGATATGTATATATATAATCATTTGTACGTATTTTGACTGTTGAAAACATGGGAAAAAATAAGTTTAGACAGTGCAAAGACGTTTGAACAGATCACAATTTATTCGTTCTATTGTCTGAAAGAGATGATATCTCGTCGGTGTGTGAGCGATATCAGCAGTTGCTTTTGAAGTAGCGTGTTAAAATTGAAATTTATTTAAAAATTTCAGGAATATTACATCCCTCTCTCAAAATGAAAGAAAGTGACTCCGGCCAAATAATGACATCTAATCAAGATAAAAATACTTAAGTCGGTTCATTGCAACCAATTTAATAATTCATGTATAATAATCAATATAGAAATCGTTTAATCTGAAAATTGTTTCTTAAAATTGATTGATGTCAAATAACAAACAGTTTACTATTTACAGTTAACAGTTAACAGTTTACTATTTATTGCAATACAAAACAATACAAGTCAAGATTGAGAAACTGTATGAAATAGAACACTTTTTGTTTAATTAAACAAGACTTAAAATAGATTTAAAATAAACTTCAAAACTTTCCGATAAAAAAGTTTGTCTAGTGTCTAAATACATACTATATGTCTAAATGTCTAATTTCAAAGATTTTATAGAGTTCTTTATAGGACATTATTATTAATCTCAAAACGCGCATTAAACTTAAATTTCCTAGTTATAAAAACCAAATATTCCATATTTTTCATAAATTATTATTATGGGTTGGTGCGCTTAACGTATTGATTTTAATATTTATATTTATATTATAAATAATAATTTATTTTAAATTTAATTATTTAAATTGTTAAATATTATTAAATTATTAAAATTTTATTATTAAATCTGTTTTCACGAAAACAGTGTATATAAATAAAAAGTGAATTCTTCGAGAACATTAATAAGCAAGCATGACTATACATTATAATAATACAGTCGATTCCGGGAGTTACAAGATACAAAATAAGTCTCACGTTTATGTATATCAAATGTTCCAACGAATGGTACATATGTCGCCATTGCAGGTTGATATGCTTTGAAATACCCCAGTGGGTTGTTATTGTAAACTTTCTAAAAGTCTGATAATGCCAAAATAAGTTTCAATCTTATTTTCATGCAATTTTTTATTATACATTAATAAATTGGTCAAGTTATCTGTATTTTATAGAAAATCCGTTCTTACCTTATTTTGAATTAAATTTTTATATTTCATTACCATTTTATCTTCCTCACGTAATTACAACGTGCTCTTCCTACGCTAACTCAACTAACTAGGCAACGTGTTATCCTTATTTGATCGATAAAGTATTGTATCTTGTATGAGTCTGTAATTCGGCGCATATTATTATGTGTTGTATTTCTATCTAAAGACATATTTGCAATTTTATATTAGTTTAGTTTCCTTGGACTATCTATGCACGCTTTGGTGATAAGTTGATAGTTAAATTAATATCTACGTTGATAGCTAAGTTTATAGATAAGTTTATGTTAACGTTGATATTTAAGTTGTTGCTCAATAAATTAAATAACTAGTAAAATAACTCACACATTTTTTTCAATTTGCTTCTCGTTTCCCTTATATTTCCTACAAATATTTTGAAAGATCATACTTTAGGTATCATTAAAGAAAAATAATACATTATTATCACAGTATGTATCTTTTGAGATTACACACAACGACAAAAAAATATAAATTATATTAATATTTAATCTTTATAATTAATCAAATAATTTTATCGGCATAGGCTACTTTTATCTCATTTTTTCGTTCTTTCCATTATTTTTTTTCTTTTCTATAAACTCGATTTTTTACACTTATCAAATTAAATCTATATTTAAATGAAGTAAAATTGAAGAAGTAAATATTATTAATTTTTACAAAATATGAATCGAAATCTATGTCACACGGACACAATATGAACATACAGTACATGTATTATAAAATATTGATTTTGAACAGCGAATAATCACCTAATAAATATAAAGAATAAAAAGATAAATAATGGTAATACAATTAAAATAGTATATTTAAGTATGTTATTGTGGGCATTATGAAGTTCATATTTAATATAAGAGAAAAGAAAAAAAAGTCCGATAGTTAAAACTTCAATGATATATATTTCGGATAACTTCCTTGAACACTATAAAATGAATGAAAGCATTATAAATTTATGGACTCATATTTCAAATATGTGAAAATATTTTAAATTCAAACAAAATGATTATATATCAATTGTTGGAAAATTTAAATTTATCAATCTTAAAAATCAATAGACAATGTAGATAAGTAAGTCGATAACTATAGATAGATATTATAAATAAATTTGCACAATGTTATTTCTATACAAATTTAGAACATAAAGATATCCATCCACGATCCCGATTAATTGTTGGCATATCATCACGGATATGGATAGCTTCTTTAATGTGTCTATCTGGGTTATCCTTAGCATATTTTCATGAAGCTTCAATTGAATATTTTATTTTTTAAATTTCGTATTCTTCAAAGCGATTTTAGAATTATTTAAAACAGTTCAAGCCAATATGTTTGGAATATTACTTAGTTGAACAGTTGATAGGACAAAAATGACCCCTTTTCGATACCTTGTTCCTCGACTATATATAAATGTCGAAAGTACAATATATACACACAATGCAGTTTATAAAAAATTAGACTATGTTGAAGGTCTAAATATATGTTGAATAGATATTGTGAAATATGACTGTATAGTCTGTGGATTTAATGGAAATAAATATACTTTAATAAAAATTACGATTAAATAATAAAAAGGAAAAATAAGAAAAAAGAAGATACGCGATTTCTAATATTAAATGATCGAGGCGAGTAATATAAATAATGTTTAAAATTGTTTTTCTGCGTTATAAAACAGCATGATATTCCTTTAATTTTCTGAAAATCAAAATTAAAAAAAAATATATAATCCACGAAAACCTTTATTTTCTAGTTATTTAATAAAGAATCACTATCGCTCGCCATCAATAGTAAGAAAACTCAATTATGTCAAAATTTAGAGGACACTTTTTATAAAATATCTAAAATATGACATATTAATAACTGTAGATATTTTCATTACTAAACACACACTGTGTCGGATGTATCATTTTCGTTCTGACAGGCAGATTATTATTATATGTCATGCCCACATTATATATAGGTACATATTATATATTGGTTATAATTATACTTACAAAAGGGCTTGTTTTCAGATTTTTCCATGTAATTAATTTTCACTTAACTGTCAGTGGAATTCAGGTGAAGATTTGTCTGTACAAGTCTTAGTTATCAGTTTTATACGTATGATAAGAAAAGCTAAAAAACGATTAAAACATAGGTATAGACAATAAATTTACAATTATAGCAAAAGCAAAAACCCATTAATGATTAGGTGACAGTATTATTGAATATATAAATTTTCCGTATACAAACTATATGAACAACCAACAAAGGATAAAATAATATTCGACGTTCGTCGGAAGATTACTTATTTAGTGCAATATACCGTCTAATCTACCTCTATTCAGCTAAATTGGTTATTATAGAGATAAGAAAAGTTATTTCGATATACCTGAACGGCAGCGCGGACTTATATGTTTTGCCATGTTTACCTCGGTGATAATTCGACATACAGGGGTTAAAAACAAAAACATTTCATCTTTTATAAATAACAATATTATATAAACAACAATTTGTTTGGAATATGTTTGTCTTATTTGCAAAGAAGTTCAACTTCAAAATATAAGTACTTATAGGTGGAAATATAGTGCGGCAAAATTTACGTGAATATAAAGACACTCAACTGCCCTTTCTTTCTGTGGTAGTTAAGTCAATATGGCTTATTGATTTACCTCCAATAAAAGGCATTTAGAAAATACTTTAACAGCCATGCATCGCATTTGAAATCATCATCATATGATTAAATACTAAAAATACATCTCATTTTATGTGTTATTTTTTAATTTATATTTGTCGCTTTTAAATAAAATGATTTGAATTATATTATTAAATGCCGAATGTCAAGAAATGTGAACAGACAAATTCAATATTTCAATTTAGTATATCTGATATTTAATTTATATTTTAAACGAGAACACATAATATATTACAAAGTAACAAATCCATATTTCCATTATAAAAATGAGTGTATCATCTAAATTAAAAATGTAAAAAAAAAAGTTTTTAAAAACGAAAGTTTTCCACTTTTGAAAATTTGGCCTCATTTTTAGCTCTCATAAACATCGTAAAATTAATTTAAATTGAAAAACTAAGTAACTAATATTCCTGTTTGAAGTATAACGTACTGTTTTATGTATGAAAACGTACAAATAAATATCTTCTAATATTACTTGTATACTTATATCAAAAGTACAGTAATGATGTAATAAAATAAAATAAAATATTCATCGGACAAAAACAATAATAAAGCTTAAAACCAACGTCTTTCGACTTTTAGGTTATCGAACTGCATTATACTACTAACTAAATTATATTCTTTTTAGAGCCTAGTACAGGTGTTTCGAACTTATTAGTTCTCATTAGCTAGGCACACCACATTAAATACAATAAAGTTAGCAGTTTGCAGTAGGCCGATGGCATATGAATACCAGAGCAAATTTGCATGAATATAACATGAATTACATCTCAAAAGAAAAAATCTAAAGAAAGCAGCAAGCCCCGTAAAAGTATAATACGGTTACCAACCTGCCATTTATTTATTTATTTTGTTTTATTATAATATATTTTACAGGTGTGTAACTAAGGTAATAAGGCGTGTAACTAAGGTAATAAGGCGTGTAACTAAGGTAATAAGGCGTGTAACTAAGGTAATAAATAAAACATATAATGGAGTAATATTTACGATTTATAATTTAATAAGAGACTATTTAAATTAGAATTATTATGTCTAAAATCATGAAATAAAGATAATTAAATCTGAAAATATTGATATTAGAGATTTAGACATCTTTTGTTGAGTTTTCGGAAGCTCAAACCAATATATTATATAATTATATAGGAAAAATAACAACTTCGTGTTGGTTTAAAATCTATCTTAATTTATTGTATAATAAATATCTTAAAAAGATAAGAGAACACTTAAAACCAGTAGTAGAACAACATTTAATTTGGAAATAATTTTGAATTGAATTCACATTTAAATTAATCTTGGAGGCATATTGCTGGTTGTTAACACATTTAAATTCAATCTAAGAATTAAAATGAAAACGCTTATATCCTCAGAAATTCAATTTGATTATTTAAATTATGAATTAACAGCTGGAAAATATTTAGGAAAATAATAATTTGCGAGATCATTCTTGTATTCTATGCGGTAATAAATTTATGCACGTATATATTCTTAATGGTCTAGTTTTTGATACATTATCTGCCCGTATTTGTGAAATAATATTTATAGATACAAATTAGGTTCGTAAGGAAGATTCGAAGGATCTCCCAAATGACCTTATACATGATTTATACAGGCAAAAATGTTGACGAAAAGTTTTGCAATCACTATTTAGTTTAGAATAATAAATGAAATGATTTGAAAAACATTTTTGATGTTCAAAAATTGATTAGCTTGATCAATACATTTTACGAATTATATTGTCACTTTTGAAATATGCTCACTTAAAATTAAAAAAAAAAGAAGTAGAATATCAAAATGTGCGTCTTTGTATTGTTAAAGTGTGATACAAATTATTACCTAAAAATGTTAAGTCTCAAAATTAATAGTTAACAATCGATAAAATATATTGTAATCAAAGTTGTAATCAAAATTGAAATTTATTAATATAAAATATAATGTTTGCCATACTACATTATAGCAGATCAAAGGGTTCAATGTGGAAATTTCTAAGATTTACAATTTAAACAAGGTATACCTTACAGACCATGACGTCTGCAATGTTTACCTCGAGGTCTACACGGTATGCCTAGTTTAAATTGTAATTATTAGAGATTTACGCACTGAATCCGCACTGGTCCCATACCATTTCGCCATGGTTATACTTTCGCGGTTATAATTAATTATTTGTTAACTAAATACCGTGTCAAAAATTATAAAATAATATCCGTCAAATTTGTATTTATATCTAGAGGTGACACATGAAAACTTTTTTTGTTTGTAAATAAGTTGCAACTGCCGTGTGCTATTTATACATATATATAGGGCTATAATGAGAAAAGCCAACTAAATTATACATCACACAGACTATAAATAAAATGAGCTGTCGTCGATATGTTGTCCAACAGATGCAATAAAAATGTTATGGAAAATAAATCTGATTCTACAGTTTTCCAGAGCGAAAGACGAGTATAGCAATAATATAGCAAGACACCTATCATCACACTGGCAGCGTTAGAGTACAGTCCGATAATGTTTATATGTTTAGTTATAAAATGAGTTATAAAAAACAATTGGCGGCATGACTCCTCAGAAGAGAATAATGAGCTATAATGCTCCAGGTACATTAACATCTTAAAGAAGGTAATAATGAGGTCATTAATGTTGAATAGCTCAGGGATGAACAATAAAGTTGTAATACGGTCATGGCCGGGTAAAGTCTTTGAAAAAAATGATTATTTATTTATTTTTATTTAAACTTTGGTTAAATCAATTCCCAGATTACCTCATGTATTGTAAACCATAACCTCGCATAATTTTAGCCGGGGCATTTATATAAAGGTTAAGTCTAAAGGCCTGTGCCAACCAAGCGCGACGCGATGCGACACACCGCAAACAGTTGAAATACATACTTTTTAATGAACTAGCGCCCATCAAGCGCGACGCGACGCGGCAAAATTGCGACGCCGCGCGACGAAATTAATCATTTTATATAAATAGGCGTGTTGATAGTTATTCCTGGTTATGAATATGCAGTAACTTATGTAAAAACATTGAAATAT
>JAUZND010052498.1:0-19277 GCA_034780555.1 Coelogynopora nodosa | reverse complement strand
TTCTATAGATTATGTTTTTTTGATATTATATTATTGTCATATATAGCTTTAAATGTTCACCAGTAGAGTAAGCAGGCGTTGAGGACCATGCGTTGTAAGGTTGTTACGCCAAGCTTCACGAACCAACGGTGTGACTTCCGGGAGGCCTTGTAATAGCTCATCATGCCATCTGCGAGATCAACGCCGCCCATGAGCTGGTTATAGTCGTTGAGAGACGTCGGCTTCTCGTAGAGCTCAACGACGTTGTGTGGGAGATGGCGGTTGAGTTGGATAAGTCCTGCAACATCGCTGGAACTGAGGTAAAAGACGTCTCTTTTATCGTGGAAACGAATTGCCAAAAGTGATCCTCTTCGGCAGAAACGGGATTGAAGTCTGCAACGAAATAAAAACATAAAGACAGAAAATATTAGTTATTATATTATTTATACACTTTTTGAAATTTTTCTGCATGGAATAGATAGCGTAGGTTGTCTATTATAAATATAGGCGTTATACTAAAATGTTTCTAACCTTGGGAGCGGTCCTTGTTTTAAAACTTCCGGGATTCCTCGATCCTTCCTCACTGTCCCCGAACACGTAGTCTGGCGTCCTAGAAGAAATGTCTGCAGACGAAAACTATTGAAAAAGTTATCGACGAAGCAGTTGTACCCCAGGTCTAGAAGGCCACAACGATCGAGCAGGTGAACAACAATCTTCTCCGAGATGGACAACGCGTCAGTTCCTGGAATGTGCTGTGCCCAAGGGATCGCGTTCTGACGTCCGGTGTATATTTCAAAGTCCAGCATGTACCCCGTTGAGTCACAAATAGCGTACACCTTGATGCCGAACCGGGCCCTCTTCTTGGGGTTAAACACGCGAAATTGAAGGCGCCCCTTGTGGAGAATAAGGGATTCATCAACCACGATGTTTCTGAAATTAAAATTTTCTTGTTGAATTAGTATATACAATATTGTAGCATATTACAAATTTCGGTGCAACTTAAATAAAAGAACAACATTAAAAAAGTACAACATAAATAAAGTATATGTTGTTTATTTATTTATGTTGTTCTTATATAAATTTTAATTATAACATATATGATCATATACTTATATCACGTATTTACATGATATAAAACAATATAAAATACACCTAAAACCAAATAAATACAAATATATACAATTAGTAAAAAACTGTATATAATGCATTCCATGCCACTTATCGACTTAAAAATTACCTCTTTCATTATAAATGAATTCACATTTAAAAACTATTATAGTCGTATAGATAATGACTTCTTGAACACACTAATAATATTGTATAATTTTAAGATGATTTGAGATAATTCTGAGAAAATAAAATAAATGTTGTTATGCGAAAAACTAAACCATACACATTTTAAAACATCTAAATGTAATAATGATCGTTATTGAAAAAGATATACTATTGTCATTATAAACACTAAACGGTAAAATACTACTAAACTATAATAAATGAAACTAACCTATAAATTGTATATATATAAATATACGATATAACGATAATAATGGGGTATTTTGATAATATGAATATAAATAATACGATAATATATATCAAGTAAGGATAAAATTATGTATAAATAAGACAATAAAGATGCATTGTTTATATATGCATATTATGTTTTGTACATATATATGCCTCTAAATTTATTTTCTCTAAATCAGAAATATATTATTTTTACAATTATACAACTATAAGTAATGTCAACAATATACTTTTGTAATATAATATATATAGAATTACCTTGTAGGGCAGTACACTGTGTGGAGCCGTCTTCGAATTGAGTTAAAAAACGGACGAAGGTGGGACTCTCTGTCTTGAGGGTTGACATTCTCAGGCATTGAGAACCTGATGTATTTTAGAATTTGGAGGAACCGATCCCGTCGCATTGTTCGTGGATCTCTAAAGAAATGCGAGCTCAAAACAGGATCGGTACTCCAGTACATTTGAAGCTCAGGCTTCACCGATATGCCCATCACAAGGACAACTGCAAACCACTCTTGCAGCTCCGCTCCAGTTGTGTCGTACCACCGAATCATGTTATTGTTAGCATTAGGATTTATATCTTGTGCTGCTCTCGCATTTGTACATGCAGCCAAATGTTCCCATATCTCGGCTGTTAGAAACAACTTGATATAATCAATTACTGACCCATTTCTAAGGGCGTCTTCGTCTATGGTTGGATTCAGACCTGCAGCGCCAAAAAAATCAGGAAGAGGTTCGGGTCGTTGGTCTTCATTAGGTTGAACAAATTGCCATAAAATATTAGGACCAGATGATACTGACGATAATGATGATTCTGTACTAAGTGATGAGAGTGTAGATTCTGACATAATAAAATAAATAAATAGAATAAATAAATAGAATAGAATATAACAGAAAATAAAATAAACGTGCAAATGTAACAAAAGGTGAAATTTTATTATTACCTGAAATCATATAGTGAATACACGCGCATTGACAAACATCGACACGCACAATTTTTGCTCTCGTCCAATCAAAATATTCTCCGTCTGAATATTGCACTAACGCAATTACAACAGCCAATATAGATTGTTTGTCCAATTTTTATCTACTCCCCGTGCAGCGGTTATATCATTGACCCAAATGACACGTGTCCAGCGGATATGTTAAACTATTTTATATAGTTTTCAATGAAATCTATATTTAGAAATACATTAAACACAGTGAAATAAGCTCGACACAGCGTCTGTGTCGCCCGCTGGAGCGAAGGGACTTAAATCGGACACAGACGCTGTGTCCCCCGATGGGAAAGGGTTAATTCAAACAAATAACATAACTAAAAATTGAACTGTAAATATAATTTAAAATTTCTTAATTTAAGACAAGTGAATATATATTATATATATAATATAAGACAAGATGAATATTTGGTTGAATTATTAATTAAATTTATAGTAATTGAATATGTAATAAAATTATTATTTATTTTATTATTATTTCAAAATAATACTTAAATTTTTAATTGAATCTATATGGATGAATTTAAGTTGAATTGCTGGTAAATAAAATAAAGAAAGGTTAAAATTGTCATGACATGTCTGGTAAACTTAAAGCCAAAGGCAAAGGATAACAATTAATTATTTTTTATAAGTATATTTTAGTTTTACACAATTTTTTGAAGTTAAAATATAACCTATGACTAGAAATATAATTTAATTAAAATATACATATAATACTAAGTCTAAGAGTAAGACTAAACATTTTATAAGTATATCTCATGTCTATAATATAATTATAGTCTACGACTACAGCAGTAGTACCACTGACTGCACTCTGCAGTAGCAAAAATATAATTGCATGTAATATACAAGCCAACATGAATGTACATCAGTTCAGAGAATATAAAAGAAACGTGGGCGCGCATAATGAATTGTATATATAGATGTTTCATATTTATTTGTAATTTAAATATATATGCTTGATTTGAACTACAAAAAAAGCTAACAATAAAGTGATACCACAGCAGTAAGCACCCATAACTAGCTATATTAAACTATATTAAACCGTGTCACGTCAAACCGTCAGCACGACATAACGTCACCATGATAAAAAAGATAATAATAAATAAATATTATTCTGATATTCGTCCGTCTAGGGGATCCCTCAAAGATCTCCCAGAGGGATCATCTTGAAAGAATAGTTTGTGTTGTGCACCATACATGTCCTTTACATAAGAAATGGCTTTTGACAGAGATTCAATATTAAACACTAATAAAAAATTATTATTTTTAATTGAATAATTGAATCTTAAAAGAAATCATATTAAACTATTATGTAGTAATTCCTCTCAACTCGTCCGTTTTTTGAAAAAAAATATCGCATATTTCACTTTATAAATATTCGAATTATAATAGAAAAATGTATAAATATGATTTCAAACAAGATTATGAAAATAGCATATTAAAGTATATTATTGTATGTGGGCACTATGAAGTTTTATAATTAATATAATAAACAATAGTAAAATACATTTTAAATAATACATAACTGTAATAATGACAGACATTATAACTAATCTGTATTTCTTTAGTGTATAACTTAGAAATGCAAAAATTTTGCACAAATATATACAAATTATATATATTTATAAGAAAACTTGTTAAAAAAGAATATCAGATACTCGTATAATAATGTTTTTACATAAGTACTAAAAATTCAGGTAAATTGAATTTAATGAGCATACTACTAATAATTGTAACCTTCATGCCGTGGCCATTTTTAAAAGACCCCAATTGACGTTAAATAAATAAACCCAAAAAATCGAAAGAAACAAAAAAATATTCAAACTTCATTAAACTACATATATATATCCAGTATTTATAGACATTATGCAGCACTTCTTTAAACCGAAATTTAAAAAAACAAAAGCAACGAATATTTTTAAAAGTTATTGTATTATATAAAAAGTGAAATAGCTTCGTAGTTGTTTAAAATAAAATTATGATAACAATTTTGTGGATATATTTGATAAACCTACGTACTATTACATAGAAGTTGTGAAAAGGTACTAAAAAAAATTACATCACCTTACCTCAAGTCCGGAAACAGTTAGGGTTACACTGTGCTGGGAATATTTGACACACAGCACACCTGTAAACCGGTATAGCTGTTCCGAATGTCTATAAATATTAGCCTGATTGGCTTAGCTATTTCTCCACTTGTAATAATTTTTTGGAATATGGATGACTATATGCAAACTGAGCATAACCAGTAGTTGGTTAGATTGCAGGTGCGGCGCTTTGTGGGACTAAAAGTCTTAGTAGTAAAGTAGACGATTGCTGCAAGGACAAAAAGGATAACCGGTTAATTTGGTTAATATTTGTGCCATGAGGTATGATCAAAAAGCCATTCTTGATGAATCCATTTTTCATTTTGATCGAGTTCTTGGGTTTTCTGACAATACTTTAACGCTCAATATATTTGTGCGTCAAATCAACCCCTCTCATCTTCACATTACCAGCCACTGAAATTCAAATAGGGTATAATTAAACTCAATAGTGCATCCGAACATGGGAGGGCTTAAGGTCACATATCACAATATAATTAAATTATGATATGACATGACATAAGATCTAGAAAATTCTGTATATATTAATGAAAATAATATTACATATTTCTTTAAAAAAATATAAATATATGTGAAATTGACCTGTTTGCAGTAAATAGAAATTTTATTGACGTTGAAATATGCTGATAAAACAATAAGTGTATATTAATGAAAAATGCATGACTTTTATATCTAGGTCAGAATGCTATGTGCTTCATCATTCGCCTAATAATTACCCAAATAAGCGCGGAGTTCCTCACTTCCTCAAAAAATATTTGAGGAAGCCATGAAAATATATTAACATATTTGTATTCGCTTTTATGAGAAAAAATGGTAAAATTATGTATGTTGGATTAAAGCACATTTTTTTAGAGATCTATGGGTATGTAGATCAATATAAAATGGCTCTATGAAAACACAAAAGGACGTTGCAAATACAAAATGACGACTATATTTTTTTGTTTTTAAAACTCAAACAACATTTGTTTGCATTATTAATTGCATTAAATATGCATAATTTATATAATATTATAACATGGCTCTTTGGTATATTTACCTAATAATGAAGAAGTTTTGGAAGTAATTTTAAACAATTTGACAACGTCACAATTTATAGTAAATTATTTTACAATTACTATTAAATTATGTTGTCTAATATTTTCACATATACTTTATATTGTACGTTCAATTTCGCATTGATTCCAAATTTGTCGGAAGACTTTTATAAAACTTCGGAATATTTAGGTATTACTTTGCGCCCTATGACCATACATTACTGTGAAGATAAAATTGACCTTTAAAAGGGATAGATATCATGATGAATTCATTTTGAATAGATAACATTAGGTGCAGCAGTATATAAGAATGTGTTACTTTTAAATGTGGCGTAGCTTTTCACTTGAAATTTATTTCACGTAGATTAATTATGATATCAAAATATATATAAAGATTATTTTTAGGGAACTAAATACAGTTCAATAAAAAAAATTAAAAAAAAGTTAGATAAAAGAAGGGGTTGAGGTAATACAAATTAGTCACTATCCGTTAAAATAATGGGTAATAAATAAAACTAAATAGAATTGTATAGCATGAACAAATGTTTGGTACTAGAATAACATGATTGAAGAAGATGAGTTCAAATCTTGCATTCGTTTTTTCATCCTGTCTACATCATCTAACTTACGACGTTAAACGTAATCAAAAATCAAAGTTCGCCATATATTTCAACAATGACGAAACATATTTTTAATAATAATAAACCAATGCAAACACTGGAATCTATTCATGTACACCTGTAGTCTGCAAAATATATTAGGTATGCAAGACATCTCTTAGATTATATCAATCAAAATATAACAACTTTATTAGGTATTTATTTTAAATAACTAAAAGAGACTAAAATGGTATTGAATAGTTGATGACAGAGGATTCTCATTCATATGGAGGACTGTTGAATAGTATGCATATGTTTTGTTAAGGGGGCCGACGCTCATGATGCTGCCTTGTGTAGATTATCGAGAAGCAAGCTGCTGAGACTTAAGGCCTATTTCCACCAAGCGCGACGCAACGCAGGGTGACGTTCCGGAATAGTTGAATACATACAATACAATTCAAAAAGCTTATTAACACTGAGCGCGATGAAACTGAAGTTGAACTTATTCAACCTTTTCAGCGACGCCAAGGGACGAAATGTATATTTCAATGCAAATAGACTAAAAAGAATGTAAAAAAATCACAATATGACACGTCCCGTCGTTCTTGGTAAGAACTGAAGTTAATTATTCGTCACGCGAAGCACTGTCGCGTCGCGCTTGGTGGGTATAGATCTGTGGGAATTGGACGAAAAGTTAAACGAAGGGTCAAAAAGAAGGAAAAGAACTAAAATGATTTTATTTTTTATTAGAGATAAAAGTTATCTATGCTGGCGAGTATGCCTCTATATTCTCACTCTTCAAATAAAATGTATTTGTTTTATAGTTATTTTCATTGGTAATATATTCTTATGCACCAGGTGGCTTGCCATCTAAGCGCAAAATACTTAAAAATTTGTTTATGAATTAATGGATTCATATATTATAAATGATAATGAGTATATTTGCATATTTAGAAATTATTAATGATTTCGAAAATAAAATTTTTGGAAAGGTAAATAATATGGCATTCATAATATAGCATTTTTACTGAAATGAAGATCATGTGTAATTTTTTAATGAACAATAGCTTTTTAATTAATAACGTTCAAAACACCTGTAAGAAAGATGAATTTCTCTATTTATTTTAAACCGGTAGAAAGCTGAATTAGCCTGTTTATTTTAAAACTGTAAGATTCATGGAAAGCTGTTTTAACTTCTCGATTCAGACTATTTCGCTCATATTCAAATTACAATACCCAGTATATATATCGTAATAAACAAATCTATAGCTATACTATGATTGATATTAAATACGCAAGTGAGTATAATATATTTTTATACTAAATTTAACACTGTAATTCATTAAAAAATGTAAACAAATAATAAATTTCCACCTACAAGGCAAAAAATATACTTACGAGATTAAAAAGGTTCTATTCTTTGTAAATGTGGAATTCCCGATAGCTTCAAACTTAAGATATATAATAATTCCTTAATATAATTTTTAATTTATTATTAATATATATTTTAAAACAATAAATTTAAATTTAAATATGTAATTAATGTTACAAATCGCAGAATTTATATAACTGATTGTTAAAGATTACATTTATGAAATTCGAAATTCTAATAGACATGTAAGGTATATTAAAATAAATACTTGTAACTAAAGATAAAGATAAAGGTAAAGATAAAGATAAAAGTAAAGTCCCCCCCCCATGCGATCAAAAATCGTCGAAAGATTTGTCTAAATTATTTCAAAATTACGGTATTCTTGATGGTAACCATAAATATTGAAAATAATTATTGAATTTGTTTCAAATATATATGAACACGCTTTCTACATTAAATAATGTGAGCATGTGTGTTCCCTAATGGTTTTCCCATATTCAGATGTGTTTATTTATGCCATGTATAGATAGTATGCTATATTATTTAAAAAAAAATTAATTTAATTTTATTATTATGTTATTTTGTTTTACTAGATTATGACAGGATGTTTTTTTACTTCTTTTTTACATATATATTTCTTATTATAAAAGTAATGCTTTTTTACTAAATTAATTATATCATACATATCGCTATGGATAATACAGCATGGGTAATAAATATAAATGTATTTTTTAAAATTCGCACATAAATGATTTGGATGTAACTTTATAATATATGTAAATTAGCCTAGTCTAATATTTATGTAGGGCTACATAAAATACAATAATCAGTATATAGTGACATATAGTGACATATAGTGACATACAGTGACATATAGTGACGTACAGTGACATATAGTGACATACAGTGACATATAGTGACATATAGTGACATATAGTGACATATAGTGACATATAGTGACATATAGTGACGTACAGTGACATAAAGTTACATATAGTGACATATAGTGACATATAGTGACGTATAGTGACATATAGTGACATAAAGTTACATATAGTGACATATAGTGACATATAGTGACGTATAGTGACATATAGTGACATATAGTGACATATAGTGACATATAGTGACATATAGTGACGTACAGTGACATATAGTGACATATAGTGACATATAGTGACATATAGTGACATATAGTGACATATAGTGACATATAGTGACATACAGTGACATATAGTGACATATAGTGACGTACAGTGACATATAGTGACATATAGTGACGTACAGTGACATATAGTGACATACAATGACATACAGTGACATACAGTGACATATAGTGACATACAGTGACATATAGTGACATATAGTGACATATAGTGACATATAGTAACATATAGTGACATATAGTGACATATAGTAACATACAGTGACATATAGTGACTTATAGTGACATGTTGTACATGTGTTGGCAACATTATTTTTTCGTTTCAGATTTGTATACCATCGAGCAAAGCTCATCTTTAATGTATTCATAAATGTGTAGATATACTTTTAAATAAACAAATAAAGAATATTGTCTAAATATTTATAAATACTGCAAAATTTAAATAGGCAAATAAAATAATAAATATTTATAATTATCGCAAAATTTCCATATTTGTACTCTAATTTCATTGACAATTCTTGAATATTTTTTAATTTGAAAATTGAAACAACTTGACAATTTTGGTCGAACGTAATATATTTTACAACAAAATTATAAATATATACCATGTAGGGAAATTTGCCCTGGTTAACATTTGAAATTATTATAATAAAATAGTAAATATTTTATGGTAAATAATAACATTCCATTCCACTCCTCAATTAAATTAGTATCACAAAACAAATTAAGATTAAGAATGAACAGCCAAAATATAATTTTTTTCAAGATATTTTATAGGAAAATCAATAATAGTAACGGAACTTCATAATGATAATTAAAAAATAATGTATTACTATTTTGTTTTGTATGAATATATCAATTTAATAGATGAATTAGATCAATTTAATAGATGAATTAGATCAATTTAATAATAAAGATAATATTAATCTTTGGAACTATAATTATAAACGTTTAAAAACATCTGAATTTTCTAATTTTGTTTGTATATTCATTATATGGGTTCGCATTTGTTTTGCTGATATATGTATTGATTTTCTTTCAGTACTTTTTTGATTTAATTCTTTTAATTTAAAATATGATCTTTTATTAATATACATCCCGTTTATGGTTTCAATTTACTATTCTAAAAGTGAAACACATATTTACAACAATATATATATTTTTTAATTATTTCGCTTAATAGATCCATAGTTCCGAGTCGATTTTCAAATTAATAGCTTAATATTAACATAAGTTAAGTTGAGTCATTGTAACAAAGAAAAGCCGAATTATATAATTGTATTGTCATAAATACGGCTATATTAAAATATTACTAGACCTAAAAATGTGTCATTCAAACAATGTCAATCCTGTGCAATATGGTCCATTGAAAAGTCTGATTCGTAGTAAGTGGAGAGATATTGCACTCAATAATAATGTTGGTGACATGTGACACACAATGTTTAGACACATCTGTTTGACACTATAAAAATAATAGTCGACCAATTAGTAATACAATTTTAGAGCAAATACGTTCCCTGGTTCTTCAATGCACAAAATCTATATTGATTCTTAACCCGAGAAAAATATATAACATTTTAAAGGAATAAATATATTGCGTATTTTTGGGGACAAACTAAAAAATGTTATCTTGCGATGGAAACTTAATTTACATTTTATCCTGGCAAATATGTATGCGCTCTGGCTCAGTTTTATTCAATATTGTTGACAATGAAAAGTGAATCTTATTCGAATTTGGTGATTGGCTAGATGTGGAAAAACTTGTGTTAAAACGATCATCCCAACTTTTCACAATAAAACTGTCCTTTCGGCCTATCGTTGGTAAAGTAGTAAATTCTTTGGTGATTAAAATGGAGAGTCACCATCTGATATTTAAATTCTAAAATCAAATGTTTTATATTTATGTGGAAAATTTTGAATTTTGTACTGTGTACTTAATTTTGTACTAGCCACATTTTTTTTACAAATGTGAGATGTAATATTTTAACCTTGTCAAAATTTACGTCCATTACTCAACTAATTTTCACTATACAACATGGCTAAAATGCAATAAGAGAACACTGCTTCTTTCTCGTTCCCACACGGGTAATTCCTTCCTTTTCTAGCGTTTACAGATAACAACAAACACCCTATCTGTGGCATATAATTTTACACACTTAACAGTTCAAAAATACTACTGGCTGCTGTGATACGTTAAAGAAAAAGTATGAATCGCAGTAAGACTCCGAACAGTCGGTGGAAACTGCACCGCCTAAATAATCCAATCGTTGTACATAATCCAACAAACTCCCGCGAACTAGGTGACGGCCAGAACTCCTCTGAGGAACAGCACGACGATCCCGCGACGGTTACCTACGGCGCCTCTATTCCTAGGGATGAACACGACCACCCGCCGACGCCAGCTCCAGTCCCCACTCCGGCGAGATCGGCGGCAGAAACGGCACTGAGAAGTTCCCTACTTTCCAGTGGAGTTCTGCAGCGGCGCATAAAGATGGCGATGGGGGCGCATTCCAGGGCTCCGATTGCTAACAGTGAAGAGCCAATCCGTGATAGCGGCTCTTCCTTCTCGGACCACACAGCACTAGATTCACTTTCCGAGGCTAGTCACTTTCTTGCCGGCGATGCTTATCAGAATACTAATTTTGTTGAACATGATACCGTTATTTTAGAACAGCCCTATTCGACTAATGTGTCCCAACCGGTGATATCTTCAGTATTATCAACTCCAAATCAGACATCCAAAAGTGATCGTGATTCCATGGATTATGTTATTTTAGATAATATTGTAGGTCTCCCCCCAAATGATTGTTCAATTACGCCACACAAACCTCCCCTTTACCCTTTTCCATCGTCTCCTACTAACAGTTTACCCCGATGTCCATCATCACCCGAGAGTGGTCATCGCAGCCAGTCGAATTCGCCTCCAATGTCACCCTCCAATCTTCCAAAGACACCGCCCTCTCCTTTATCAACAGCATCTTCATCCTTACCCTCGCCGCCCCCATCAACCAAAAGAATAGGAGATAGCTCCAATCTTAAGACCACCGTAGTTGACTTTCACCAACCAGGTTTTAAAAAGGAACGTACTGACTCCGTATTTAGCCGGGAACGCTGGCTTCGTCGGCGTCACGAATGTTTAAGTTACTGTAAGAAGACGTTGGCATTCTTTTTTTCTCATGTTGGACTTTGCTGCATGGTTGTGGCCTACACAATAGCAGGTGGATTCCTTTTTCTTGCACTGGAAAAAGATGCCGAAACCAATAGGCTTAATGAAAAAACGTTCGAAATCGAGACTACTCGAGCTTCCTTTCTTGAACTCATAACGAACGAAAGAATCAAACTGCTCAATGAAATGCGTGACCATGCAGTATCTACTGTGTTTCAGTTAGGCGATTTGTGCGATAGCCAACTGACTGATGAGAATGAAAAACTTGAAAAACGAATGCACATACTTGTTGATCAGACATTTATTCGTCTTCAGCAAAAGGTGATGTCGATTCATCGGAAACTCACAGAACAGGTCAGTGAGCAGTTGGATTTACTAAACAGGAGTTTAAGTGCTCTCCACTTTCTTCAATCTGGAATAACCGATCAAAACATTCCAGAAGATTTTTCTAAATCAAACAAGATGATAGCAATGTCTCCGGACGCGCTTTACGTGAATTTAACTGGTAACATGAACACTACGGGTATTTTCAGCAAAGCTTCATCAGTGTATGGGTGCAACAGGCCCTGTGTTCCCAATATTCTTGCCGCGGAGCATGTGCTGGCCTCAAACATTTACGCTAATGCGAGACAAATGATCGGAGAACTCGAACAATTTGGTGAAGATGCCTTTAGTCATCACAAAGTGAAGGAAGTGCTTGAAAGTGAAGTGCCGGAAATCCCACCAACCGAAGAGAGACTCAGTGAAAAGCGTGATGCATTCATTGTTCAAATGGCTAAGGCAAACCGGACTATCGACGAGTGGGAATTTTCCGACGAGCATACACTGAATCGAACATTTAGGAATCAGTCCAATTTGTTGATACTGCGTGTGTACAACGCGACGAAGCGGGGCTGGACGATCAATCGGAGTGACCCGAGCGATACGTCGGTACTGTGGACATTTGCTGGATCCTTGCTCTACTCCATTACCGTCATCACAACAATAGGTTTGTGACTCACTATTTTTAAAATTTAATTTACAATTGGTTACTCAATCACTCTTCAGGGATTGATTTTTTTAGCTGAAAGGTGAAAATATATTTATACAATGTAAATTGAGTTGAATGTTATTTTTAAATAACTTTATTTCAATAGAAAGTAATTTATTATGTTTGACAAGTAATTCTATCCGATGATTAAGTGAATACAAAAGCCACTAACATATAAATTTGAAAGCATAATCGTTGTCAAAGTAGTTTGATTGGAAATTTAGATGAACACTTTAAAATTACCCACTTTTCTCATTTTAGATCATAAGCTAACATTGTGGCGAATTAATTTGAATTATTTAGTTAAAGTAAAACAAATATAAAATATCATTTAAGGATAAAACCTTTGTTTAATAGATTAAGACATTCAGGGATTAAAGTAAAAGTTTTTTTTAAATGAAAAGAAACTTCTTATTTCAATATAAATTGTGGCGAATGTAGTTCCTCCTAACATCGTATATATGAAATATAAAACGCTGTTTGTTTAATGTGATACTTTTCTTCAGCAAATAATAAATTTTAAATCTTATAATTCATTCTTATACAAAGTAACACAATTCTTAAATATCTGTTTATGCGGCTCCCAGTAGCATATTAGCTGTTTCAATAGTGCTCTCCTCACTAGACTTTGTTACCATTCACAAATCCTGTATGGATGTTAACTATACCTGTTTTGGTCAAATCTAGCTGATAATAATTACTTTAAAATGGTTGATTTTGACATTTATTAAATCTCCAGATATAAAAGTGTGCTTTCAAGTAAGAAGGGACTTTCAAGAGGGTTGATTGATATATATGCGCATATGGGTGATTTTCTAAAAACAGGCATAAATGCGTTTATGCTAAATATATTTAGGCGAAAATTTAAATTATGTTTAATTTCATATTATTTATTGTATTTATATGATAAACATTCCATATTTTTATAAAACTTTACTTTCAAAATTTACTAATTTGTAGATTTTTTAAAACTCCTTGATTGTGTGGTGTTGCATTCAGTACATTTTTGGGGAACAATTTAAGAATGCTATTTTTTGTATCGAAATAAAAATTTGTTTATGAATAAATTATGTGTAACCAAATGCTTGAAAGGGTACAACTAAATAGAAACAAAAACGGTCTTTGTAAGTGGAATTTTTTTAATCTCTAGTGCAGCATACTAACAAAATTATTGATAAAAACGGAAAAGTTATTTTTTCCCCCAAAAATCATTGACAATTTTGTATTGATGAAGTTTATAAGCAACAGGTACCGATATTTCAACTATATTTTGTAAGTCCAAAACATAATGCCTTACCAATCTTTAAAAAATCCTATAAGCATATGTTGCATTCAGTATATTTTGAAACAATTTTAATTTTTGAAGTATTTTATAAAATTGTGCCAGCTATGTTCGTAATTGTATAATTTGAAAGAAACCACTGTAATTTTATAGAAGCATCCCTTTGTAACATTAATAAGAATAAGTATGTTGAAGATTTTTATTAAAAAATAAAATTCAAACATAAAAAACATTAAAAATTGTTTATTGCAAACATATAGAAAACCAGATGAATTATCTATACAGCGTACTAATAAATAGAATTCTGTATTCAAGTATCCATACTAAAAAAAGTAATTGACTCATATACCAAGTCAATGAGATATTAGATTAAGCTGATCAAACCTATATTGTACAGTGTTGCATTCAGTACAATTGGGACATTATACTATGACATTATTGGGACATTATTGTAGTGTGTATATAAGTATGGATTTTAAAATCATTAACGTTTTTTTAAATTGCTCATTCACTTGCGATACAGAAACACTAAACATGACATACATAATAAGTAACTAATATTAATTGTAAGAAAGGAATACAAATCAGAAGTACAACCAACGAACAAAAAACATAGGCACCATAACATGATAAATCGTACAAGTAATACTGTAAAATAAACAATTAACTAAAAGCCATTAACTAAATGAATAAATGCCCAAATTATTTCTGTAGGTGGCACCTACATTGTATAATGTATTATAACAGTAGGATGTTGCATTCAGTACATTTGGGAAATTTGTTAAAGTATTATACGAATATCAATAATAATATGTATACAAGCTCGAAATATCTGAATTTGACAAATATTCAAATATTCATAATTCACTTATTTTTATTTCAAGAAAGGATTAATAGGGGAGAATAGGTAACATGTAATATAAATCATGCAAGTAATACAGTTCAAGTCCACCGCGCCATAGAATGAATGTTAATAAAGAGTTACATGGAACTGATGTGATTGAAAAGTACAACTAAACATCTACCTACTGCTTAATCAGTTTGTCTAATCGAAATTTAATCTTAAATCGATGTCTTCCCAGTGGTGTAACAACATGTGAAATTATGTCATTTTCGAAAACCCACAACTTATTGTATCTCTTGGTAGCGGGAGTTTAAATGTTTCGCCCGCCATCTTCAATTGATTTGTCAATTGCATTACGATATAATATACCTACCAATATGTATTAGCCCGACATAACCCAATCTTAAATCCAACTAATAATATACAGTCAATAAACTAAAACAGTCACCAGTATATTGTGTTGCTTGTTATATATCATTCGGTTTATATATTTTGCATTACATTGTGACCAATATAATTATATGATTGTTTGTAAAGTTATTTATCATTTCAACAGGATATTTATTATGTCCTAGAAAATAATAACGTTGGATTAATTATTTAAGGGATTCCAAATAAATAATTACGATGAAAATAGCAAATTGTTTTAAACTGTAGGTTTATATGCATTTATGGCCTCCGTTTGTCTTTTAATTCTAAATAGAAATGTTTTTTAATAAAACAAATCAAATAGAACATTTTATAAATACCGAAAAATATTAAAATATTTAGTATCAAATACATGTAAACCAGCCAGGAAAGTTTGATATATATATTAATTGACACACAATATGGAAAATATAGTCTTAGAAATAAACTAAAGCAGGTTATCAGATGTTTCGTTGTCAGAATTTTTATATTCTAATTCTATGTTTGTGAGTTCTTTTATACTCATTTCCCGTGCTTTTAACAATAAGAAAGACCACTGCAATTTTCACAGAAATTATTTCTTTTATGTCTGAAGCCCAAAGCCTATACTTTTTGCAGACAGACACATTTTTGTAAAATAATCTTTAAATCAACTGAAGATGGTTTAATCAGCCATATTCATCATTTTTATAGCTATACATGGTATGGAAAAAATCATATCAATTGTTTAACCAATTTCCTATTAAATTACACTATTGTATTTTATCTATGACTAAACTTTCATCTATGTATATATACAGGGGACGTATAGACTAGTTTGCATTCCTATATTGAAACTTTATATGCAATCTCATTTTACAATACAGTATTACGTAGCGGTACGCAGTGGCAAAAATACATCTGACTTGCACTGTAAGCAGACATATATACTCAGTTTATATATTTATAATATTTACGACCAGAATGTAAACCACTCACCATAAAATATTACTTTCAAGAAATAAATTGAAGAAATAAGTATAAATAAACAACAGTTTTTTGGTACATTTCACATCGGCTTTAAAATGGATTTTAAAGATCATCTATAACCAATATACAGCCTAAATCAATAATTTTATAAATGTATACTCTTTCCCGCAGTACGGCTACAAAATATGTTAATAGGCTTTAAAATGGAGCTGCATTGAAAATAACTAATTTCCGCTCAAAATTTTAAAGAATGTTTCAAGCGTCCCCATAAATTAATTTAATGAAAAGACGCATTCTCCCACATCTAGTGTTTGCTGAGTAGGCACAACCGACAGTTGGGGGGCTCACTTCATATTTTTGTTGTAAATGATTGTCTGCCAATCAGGAAGTTTGGTTGGTTATTAGAGCAAAGAGATCGCATTTAGTATTTGTCAATGTGTCGGCATTATTTATAATATTCTTATAAGTTATAGTTATATATAAAATATATAGAGTCAGAGCTATATTTTGCGATAACACAAAAAACATGAATTCGAAGGAAGATCGAAATAAATTCAGGACTTTTCATCAACTTAAGGCGGAACATTTTAATCGCGTTGAAGATTCTATTCTCCAAACTAAGCTGAAAGTAATAAATCATGAACAAGAACACTACTGTGTCACAATATCAAAGGAAAAAAATAGTGTGAAAAAAGGATTAGAGAATTCAAGACGTACTTCTGGAAATTGTCCGCACTCAGTTCAACCCATGTTCAACGACTCAATATTTCGCGAATCACGATATTTTACATCGGGTCGATTACTTAGTGAAAAACATCTGTGTCAGTGGAAAACTATAGAGGAGGAAATACAACAAACCTACAAATTTGACAGCAAAAGAAATGAAAGTATGATGAAAGCGGAACAGCAAGCTTTGATTCAACTGCTAAAAGGCCTTGACCTAATTCCACATGATTCTGAAATATTGGAGAGACGAGAATCTACTGCGAATATCACACGTTCTCGAGAATACCAACGACGAAAATACTCCAATGCCGCCTTATCACATTATTTCAGTAAACAATATCCAATGATTTACGATCAACTAAACAAAGTATCTCTAAGAATAGGTGAACACGATTATTCTGATCAACAACAGTCTCCGGCACAACTAGCAAAGTTAGCTGAAGTCAATTATGCTCAGAGAATAGCATCAGCTGTGAAACTTCCAGAACACAATTCCGGGGAAAAAAGTGCACTCCGTTCTTCTGTATGTTCAATGAAATCAAACTCAGCACCTTTGCCAAGATTAAATGAACAACGTTTATTATTCTTAAACGAAAAGCAGAAACCAATTGTTCTCCTCAGTGAAGACTGTAATTCAAGTGAAAATGACGATACAATTAGTAAAAAACATTTATTAAAACAAAAACATATTAATCGACAAGTGAAAACTGCGCCGGTTACACGTACAATGCATGTCAACAACAATATTAGCTTGGTGCCGATTGAAGAAACGCAAGAAGAAACAAATAAAACCGCCTTCGATACAATTGAGTTTGAAACACTTCCGCAGTGGAAACGACAGCTTCTAACGGAAGTACCAGTGGGCCTACAAGGGTCACAACATTCCAAACCTATTCGACTAACTATGTCACACAATCAACGCAAACAAGGGCTTGCAAGTTTAGTTGAAAGCAACCAGCGACAATTAATTAAAGAAATCAATGAAGATCGTCAAAGACAACAACATTTACGTGATATTATGAAACGGTCGTGTGGACCCTTTATAGGGTTTCCTAATTGGCACCAAAAAAGGTTAAATAATGCTTTTATTAATGAAATTGAGCAATAGCTTACATAAAAGGAAAGAAATAGTAAGTATATATTAACAATTAACTTTTTTAATGTAAATCAAAATAGAATAGAATTTATTGTCCATATGTTGTGAAAAATGCTATGTGTATTATCGGCTAATTATTTTAAAGAATATTCTGTATAATTATGTACCTTAATATTTTATTTGCCGAAACCATTATTTTACGTATTACAAATATTATTTTTATTTTGTTTAATCGTTTACTAAATTTCCCCAATAAATTCCATTATAAAGTTTTTTAATATATCGTATTTTCACAATTTTAAAAGCAATTACGTCATGCGTTTTATACACAAAAGATGTACTCAAAATTATTAGATACTGGGCAAAAACAACCTAACCAAAGATCCTTGAAGAGAGAAAGATTAAAAAACACTTCAGATATATAATATGAAAATAATATGTGTAAAGTTAGTAGACGTTCTTAACAACATGCGATAATTAATTAATTAATTAATTGATGTAAAAAATTATTTTAAATATATAGTTTCCATTTATATATTTGTTGTAAACAGTGACATGCTTTTATTTTCAATTTGCCAATATGGATCAATTTTAGAACTAATTAAGAGTAAAAGGAATATATGTGCTAATGGTAGTATAGTTATTATTGATTTGTACAAAAATATTTATTACTTATTGTTTATGGTTCATATAGATATAAAAATAATTTTTAAGCCATATATTGTATAACATATTTCTTCAAATAATATAAAACATTATTATACTAGCCTATACATATTTTCTATTATAAAATATATGTTTTAAACCAATGCACTCTTAAGAATAAAACGCATTTTTGTAAAGCACTTCTCAAATATTAATATATTTGGTATATAACATATATCTACCTATAATTTAAGTATAGAAACTCTATGATAATTATATACAGGGGCGGACGCAGGGGGGGGGGGCCTAGGGGGCCCGTGCCCCCCCCCCCC
>JAUZND010052487.1:0-19279 GCA_034780555.1 Coelogynopora nodosa | reverse complement strand
AAAAATATAGTATATTCGAATATTTAAAAATTGCGCTTAACGAATGTTTATTAATTAATAACAATGACATGAATAAACAAATGAAATCTTGAAAGATAAATTAATTATTATTCTTTACAAATTTAAAGGTGTTTTAAACGACTAATATTTAAAAAAAGTAATGGCGATTTAAGATTCACGTTGTATATTTTAAATAAATGGCGCGATTTTATAAAAAATTCTATAAAACGTCCATTTCTTCTACAGCAATATAGGAATTTTAGGTAAGTTTCTGCGCCGGTGCACCAAAATATATGAATTTTAGATGGTTTTGCGCCAGTGCGTCAGAATATATGATTTTAGGGTAAGATTCTGCGCCGGGGGAAATCCGACCTGGGCTACACAAAATCCAGCTTGTGTTGGTTAGGATATACTTAAATGGTTTAATTTATGAAATATTACAATGTCAATGTATAATTAATTTTAAACATTTTAAATAGTATATATTTAATTTCTTAACTCGTATTTAATTAAATAAATAGTTTTATTATTTAAAAAATATAACTATAAATTTTACTAAATTTCAAAAAAAAAATTATGTTGTGAATTATTATAACTAAGACAAGTTTAAATATGTTTAATATTTTAGTTAAACTTTTATACTTTGATTAGTTCACATTATTTCATTAAAGTGCCACTGCTAGTACTATACTGTCCATAGCTCTTAGTCATATTTTTTACAGGGTGATTGTACTTGTAGATGCAATGTCAATAGCCCAAACCTTATACTATATTAATTATAAACATTTTGCTTAGAATTACTTAGACTAAATAATCTAATTAATTTTATTCTAAATATATGGATAATGCCTAATAAAATGATATAAAATTATTACTAATTATTTGAAAAATATAATACTAATGTCAAGTAATAGAGATATAATCTTATTCCAATACAAAATTTAAAAAACTGCATAAAAACAGACCTAACACTTTACAGCATAAAAATTTATCTCAAGTATGTTACTTTAGCATATAAGCCTCAGGTTATTCAGAATCAGCATTCATTTTTATTATTTTGTGTATTTAATATCACCATTAGATTATATAAAAATTGTAATCTTTTATGTATGACATATAAATTAAGTTTAAAACATGTTTAATCTTTAGAAAATTGAAACTGTATCATGAGCTGCTAATTTGTGGAATATTTTAAAAATTATTTTTTGTTATTTGATCTGGGGCCTGTAACACCAATTTATTAGCAAATACATTTATTAGATAATCGAATTGATAAATTCAGTAACATAATAGACTAATATATACTTGTGGATAATTTTATGAGAGGATAAATTATGCTATAAATAGATATTGTCAGCTTATGCATAATTTTCTTCTAAACGTTTGTATGATGCCTACCTTACATCATGTGAAGATTCCCTATGCTGATTCACCTCATCTCCAATTATACTTATTACCTAGCTCAGTCTACATCTATTATTGTGCTGTTTCCATTATAATTAATTTATAGGATATTTTATAGTATTATGTAGTATGTTTGTCATCCTGATGTAGAGGTCTAAAGGGATGGGCAAGAAGGTTATTACAGGAAATTAACATGTGTCTAAAATATTTTATTTTTAAATGAGTTAAAAGTAATGAAAGACATAATTTTCAAAAGTTTTATACAAAGAAAGTTGACCAATTGATTTCTATTAACCATTTAAAGGGATACAGTTATCTTTAAATATATATAGTCATTATACGTTTATACGTTATACATTATACATTTATAGTGTGTATAATATTATTAAACAATATCTATTCCAAATAATAATTGTTATCTAAATTCCAATGCAATAATCTATTTGCTTTTCTGTCGTGTGACTATACTATATTTGCTTTCTAATTTAAGAAAATATTACCTTTGATATAAATATTTAATTAAAATTATTTAAGTTGTTAGATAATTAATACATTTTCTAATTTTTTAGGCCTTATCTAAGAGTGGTATCTATAAAAGTTATTAAATAAGTGTTACATAAAATTTTTGTCACTGTTTATGTTTTATAATACTTTCTAGTATAGCACCTAATTAAAAGAATCTTTCACCTATTTAATATTATTTTTTTATAATTATGTTTTTCTCTGAATATTAGTAACTATTTCAATCAATTAAAAATAATTTTTTTGATAAACACTTTGTACTATAAGCACTTAATTATAGTTGTCTTTGTTGCCTTTAGAAAAAGTCCTAACCCTTGAAGAAGCCTACCAATGGCTATTGCTGCTGTAATATATATGTATTTATTTAAATTTAATTCCTATCATTACAGTATTTATATTATTAAAAATGCAAAGTATTATATATAAAAAAATAAACCAAATTAACTTAAATTATTAATTAATATATGGTTTTTAAAAAATAACTCGGATTTTGAAATTATGAAAATAACTTGATATATTGTAACTTCGGAATGTAAGCATGAAATAACTATAAACATTTCCTTTTAAAATGTAGTTCCGTTGTTATTTATGCAATCTTAATCTCTATATTTTGTTATGCAGGACCCAACCATCCTATGAAACCTCACCGACTTACAGTGACACATTCCCTTGTACTTAATTACAATTTGGATGAAAAACTTAGTGTAAGTTCATTGAAACAAATTGTCAGTTTTCTTAGTTCTATCAGGGACTGCTTGCAAATCAGGATTGATTTTCTCTGTTTTAGATTTATCGACCATATTCAGCAAGTTCACAGGATATGTGTCTATTTCATGCACAAGAATATATTGATTTTCTGCGTGAGGTAACTCCAATTAACTTAACCAGCTTCCCTAAAGAAAAGACAGTTCTGTTCAATGTAGGGGAAGATTGGTAAGTAATTTAGTTAATACATTTTTTTCATTGTTTTGAAATACATTTTGATGCTAACTATTTCTGCCATTGAAATGCTGAAATTAATAGATCATTTAAAACAATTTTGGCATTAAAACCAGATATTGGTCGAATATTTTTGTAAATTTTTTGTTTCATTAGAAATATTAGCCAAAAGTAACTTACTATTGTATGTATTCCATCTAATATAATGAAAGTGAGATCCCACTCATTTGGAATTTTCTGCAAAGTTTAAATTTTGTTAACTTTCACAAAAGGTAATTGTGCAGCACTCAAAAGCACTCACTGCCTAACTCTTCTACCTTTCACAATTGCATACTCAAACCTAAATGCTATTTGGGATATTTTTTGCATGATCTTCCACAAAAAAGAGGCTACATCTGAGGAAATGACTGACTCAAAATCTGTTCAACATTATACTATACTACTTTTATTTTGTTTCTGTCTTAATCTCTGATCGTTTTATCTTGGTTCAAGAGATCTTCCAGAAGGACAATCCATTGGGTCTTTAAATCTATTTATGTGAAAATTTTATGAAACTGGATCAACTGACGAAAGTACAATTAACCATATTTGAAGGAAGTTGAATTTGGCTGCAAAACAATCATATATATAAGGCAACTTTTCCTTTGACTGTTTCTCTGTTTTCTAAGTTCTTAATAAACTGTTCTACAATTTGTTTCCTGGAACCTCAAGAGCAGTTATCCTGGTAGGCAATGTCAGTGTTCCACTCTGAGTCAGATAGGTTCAGAGCTGATTCTGACATGATCGTCAAAATCAATTGAGTGCCACAACTTGCACGCACCTACCAACTGTTATCATATGGGATATTTAAAATTTTTTGAACCAATAACGTTTGGTCACTGTATTCATCAAAGTTTGTCTTTAGATACAATCGCACATTGCTGTATGAATGCTTAGAAAACTGTCTTGACAAAAGGTTGTCACAAATTGTCAGTGATTTTGTTAAGTGAGGCACATTGGCACGAATAACATTGGTGATAATTCTAATTTAACATTAATTTTTAAATAAAATTAAAATATTATATATGTATTACCTATATATAAAGATTATTGTAATCTATTATATTATAACTATAATATTGCATTATATATGTATATTCATAGTTTTATTAAACTCAATTTTTAGATAACCTAATGTTGCCATGTAGGATGTCATATGCACAATTTTACTGGAACCTCCTTTTTTAATTTCTTTCAGTCCGGTTTTTGATGGTATATATAAGTTTTGTTCACTCTACACGGGGGCGTCTTTGCAAGGAGCAAAGCTTCTGAATACTGGGGTAAGCTGTTACTTTTTATTGAATATTGTGATATATTTTAAATGCTTAAATAAACACTAACTACCCCAACTGCGGCTTTATTAAACTTGAATTTTTTAATCTGTTGTCGATTTTTAGCAATTTATTGACAATTTAATAACTAAAGAAACGTGTCTTCTTTTCGTTATCAAAGTATCATAAGTGATGCGTGCATATTCTGCAGTTCTGGGTACACAGTAGTAAAATATATACAAATAACTGATAATGTCTAACATAACATTTGAGAGTTACATAACCAGGTAGAAGTGCAATTTTCGAAGTTGACAGCCAATTAGAAAAAAACTCGCTTTTTCATAGCAGAACTCAAATAGTTCTTTGACCGGAATTGAATGGTTTATAGTGATAAAACATCACTATCTAATTATTTCTAATTATTTCTAATTTATTTCTAATTTAGATTTTATAATATTGTTCTTTTAATGTAGTTAGTTTTCATGAACCTCATTGCAAATATAGCTGGTTACAATATACATTCATCAGTATCACTGACATAACAGTTCATTTTAAATTTTTAATAGATATTAATTATACAAAGTATATTGCAACTGTAAGTAAGAGTGAATTTATTACCTAAAATGAATGTGCACCTCCTTTTATATTGCAAGTGTTAATCAGAAGCTATAAAAAGTCTACTTACTTTAGGTTTACAAGCTATTGAATTCATTTATAGGCGTGACAAAATTAATTATTTTTTAAATTTTATATATAGCCTATCTATGAAATTATACAATTACTAATTACAAAAGATTTGTTGATTTTATAACAGTGGTATATAATTTTAGCATTCTACATAATATTAATTATAATGGACGTGTTATTAATCACAATTAGTCGAATATAATCAATACGTTTCAATTATTAATTTCTTTGTGTATATTTAAAACATTGTAATTAATTTAATTTATAGTTTTTTTAAATTTATGTTTATAATTATTTTCCAGGTGTCTGATATATCGATTAATTGGTCCGGAGGTCTTCATCATGCAAAGAAATTTGAGGTGACCCTTTGTAATTGTCGTCATTTTAAAAGCTTACCTTGGATCACATGACATATTATAAAGCATAATCCCTCTTTTTTGTGAAATATTTGGAAACTATTAGTATTCTTAATAGGTTTAAAATATTTACTGTGTTATATTTTGACTATTCAATGTGTTAGAATAACATTAACAGTAATATTTTTCTTTTGAATGTGGTATTTTGTTACAAATTTTATACAAAGTTAGTTTATAATTTTTAACAGAATATAGTTCATTATTTTGTTGACCCAAAGTTCATGAAAGGATCGTACATATTATTCATAACTTTTCAGGCTTCTGGATTTTGTTACGTCAACGATATCGTCATCGCTATTCTGGAACTATTAAAGTAAGTTCTCGTGAATTTCACATTAATTTTCCTATTTTAACACCAACAATAGTATACGTGTTTTGATAGAAATTGTCTGAATTTTGAGTAAGTAATAATAATAGTAATTGAACATATTATAAATCAATGTGATATTCACATTTATAAAATGTTAACCAAAGCGAGTAGCACTAAAAGTGTAGATTTTAGCGCGTGTTCTAGACTTCTACCATCCACTACTACTTCCACTTCTTCGCAGATACAATCAACGCGTTCTCTACATTGATATCGACATTCACCACGGTGACGGTGTCCAGGAGGCCTTTTATCTCACTGACCGAGTTATGACGGTCTCCTTCCACAAGTACGGCAACTACTTCTTCCCCGGAACCGGTATGATTCATTGATTTTTTAGCTGTCTTGTTAATTTTGGGAGTTTGTTCTATTGGTCTGATTATATATTTTAATTTGAAGGCTGAGCGAATGTTATATATGAAGTTTTTTATCCATTTTAACATAACATTATATATATACGTTTTGCGTTGCGAGTGATGTTTTCATCATTATATGTATCAATAAATTGGGTCATAATATTAGTAGTAAAATAAGTAATATAAGTAATAAACTATGTATTCTCTCAAAGGGTTCTTAGATATAGATATTATGTATTTACCGATCAGATTTTATACATGTTTTTGATGTAAGTAATTTTAAACTGCTGATTTTGTTGTATACTCTAGTCTAAACGTCTAATTAAACTTTATTATTAACTGTGTCTAGGAGACATGTACGAATTTGGGGCGGATGCTGGAAAGTATTACTCGGTGAACGTACCACTTAAGGAAGGAATCGATGATGATAGTAAGTATTTCACTTTCTATTGTTCATCTAATTTTAACATTTGTGTTAGTTTACTAATTGAGCGTCATTTCTGATTTATTTGCTGTACATTTCTTTTGCAGTGTACATGAGCATTTTTCGATCGGTAATTGATGACGTCATTACGTTTTATCGTCCCTCTGTAATCGTTCTCCAATGTGGTGCCGACTCCTTGGGTAATGATCGATTGGGAATTTTCAATCTCTCCATCCGGGGACACGGGTACGGCAATGTTATCAGATGTATCTTAATATTTAAAATACTTAAATATTTGTTTATACTACTGGTTAAATTATCAGTAGTCCAATTTTAGAACATAAAAATTTTATGTATTAGAGAAATCTTTCAAGCTGAGTATGATGCATCCATCGCCTTTGTTTTAAAACCCTTTTTACTATTAGTTTATTGTTTTTGTGCAACATTTTTTATTACATTATTTGTTCAATTTGTAACGGAAATATTGCTTATAATCTCATCCAATTAGTATTTTTCATCCATGATTGTATATATCCGAAAAGTGGGTTTTATTATTTCAATATATAGATTTGACTTTTGACACTTCTGGAACTTTTTAAAATATTTTTGAAATACATAGACATACATTTTTAAAAAGCCTGTCAGATTGTGATTACAATAATTTTATTGGACGCCACATAATGTTTTTTTGTTGAAATCATTTTAGTAAACTATTATTTTAAATCATTATTACTATTTCGAAATGGAAACATTTTGAACACATCTTGTGATTTTACTGGATTTGTATCGTTCCGCCGTTCATTTTCCCAGTCTATACCAATAAAAATAATTTATAACATATTATATTCTGTGCTTGTTACTTAAATCCAGAGGAAATTTAACCTAATTTTCAAAATCTATGATGCCATCCTTCTAACATATAATGTCAATATTATAGTTTCCAGTACGAAAAGACAGACATTGTCTAGTGTATGGAATGTAATAACATCTCTTTCTTTCTTCTTCAGCGAATGTGTCAAGGTGGTGAAGTCCTTCGGGCTGCCCATGCTAGTTCTCGGTGGCGGGGGTTACACGGTGAGGAATGTAGCTCGCTGCTGGACCTATGAAACTGCGGTCATCCTGGGCCTGGAAAATGACATTTCCGATGAACTGCCCTACTCCGGTATGTGTGATTGCTTTGTGTCTGTGTTGGGCTTGCTTGTTTATGTTGATGAATAGGCCTATACCTTTTTGGTTATAGCCGCACGATTCTGTGTGTTTCACTCGGTCGATCTACGGACTATCTTTTGTTATCTGATAATTGTATGTCGTCGATAGAATTTGCCCCTGCTGCATTGGCTGGCTGGAAACTCTTATGTCGATACTAATATTTTAATTTAAAATAATGTTTAAAATTGCAGTAATTCCACTTTAAATCAAAACATTGATGTACATTTTCGGTTGTTTTAAAATATCAATTTAATCATTTTCGTAACATAACCGATCTATAGTGATAATTCTAAAACTTATGTTCTTTAAAAGTTAAACAAATGTTTTTATAATTGTTAATTTATATTTTGTAGATTTATCATTCATTATAGGGCGGACCAAATATAATAATGATTGATTTTTTAAAATTTATTTAATTCCTAATTTTGTTTTTAATTTTTATAACAATTTTCTGTGTTTCAATCTTGTAACTATGCTTAATCGTCGCATTTTCTATTCCCAGAGTTACTTCCATCTTCATTGTAGAGTTAATACCTATTGATTCGAAATCGGTTAATTTGTAATTAGCAACATTTCTAATCTATAACATCGATATTTTACAGCTAACAAATATATTTAGGCTGGTGCCACTCTCGGCTACTGTTAACTTTTCTTTTGTTACCTTTCTGCATTCTCTGCCTGTGATGTTTTTAAAAATGAGTTTGCAAGAAGTATGAAAAGGCAGATCGGTACATACCTCATCCAAGCTTTTGATAGAAATAAAAACAAATCTTACAATTGTGACCATCTTTTGTGACACTCCTATTGTTAATTACAACAACTATACTAGTCTGTTTGATAATAATATAATAGATGGAAGGAATACTAATTTTATATCTGTATAATCGATGTGTGTGATAAATTAAAAGCAACTCCTGTCTACTATATTTATATCTTCAGAGCTCGAGAATGTGGCCTATTGGCTCCCTGAATTATTAATTTCTTAAACTGGGAGTCTTAGGACTTCTGTCTCAGAACTTAACCACAAAGTAAATAACATTTGTATTCATTTAGCCAACAAGACTTCCTTAATTTATTAGTTCAACGTGTTAAGGAGTACTTTTTTTTCTCTCCGTTTTTAGTAACTTAAGTGACTCTATTGTCACCTATTTACGTCTAGTAATAAATACATTTAACCATAAACTGTCCAATCCAATGGCTCCTGCTTTAATCCTTGTGATATAAACAAAGTGCCAATTTGAATTATACTTATATTTATAATAAGGGTTAATCAGTGGGGTCCGTTGGATCATCTCCCAAGTCTGTGTGGGTTAAATTAATCAATGCCATTCCTATTAAATTAACGGAATGATAAAGCTCCCTTTCCATGTTAATAAAATGAATTATGATTTTTCTATTGATGTTTAAAGATCCAATTGACTTTGTTTTTATAAATCCCTTAAAACGTGTAGGTATCTAGTTTGGCTTTCCACTGATAGAGGTTAGTCAATAAATAGCTAAATCATTATTTAAAGATATCGATAATACAATATTTATTAAACAATTCCCATACTGAGGATGTATGACATTTTATGACTATGAGGTCCTCTCTCAATCGTGCTGGATTTTTTTGTGAATGTACATAACTTTTTTAGCACACTTTTTGTTATTTTTTGTATTATTTATGTATACACCAATTATGAATCACTACCATATTTTATTTTGAAAAGTCAAGTATGATATACCCATACTTCATAGATAGTCATAATATAGTATTTCATGTCTTGGATTGGACATTTTTTACAAATCCTAATAGGAGACATTGGATTATTTTTTACTTGGTATTAGTTATAGGCAGCCTGATAAAGACGAATACATCAGCACTTTAGAAGCTCGAAAAAGGAACGTTGAAACACAAAAACTACAGTACGGATAGAAATCAATCAATCATGTTTGATTTCATCTATAGGGACATTTGAATAAAATTTATTTTACCGTTTTATGTATTTTTGCATACTTTATTACTTTAATATCATTATCAGTATTTGTATTCATATCAAAATGATTTACAAATAATGTTATTCATTATAAATTGTAGATTATCTAATCACTTTATTGTAATCATTGTAACTGGCCTGTGATAAATTCTGTTGATTGATATAATTATTTATAATTTTGATTTATTTTCTCTTTTCAGAATACTTCGAATTTTTCGGACCCGATTTCACGTTGCATCCCGATCTCACGACAAAGCTCGACAATGCCAACACGAAACAGGTTGAGATGACTAACTGTTTTATCTTTAGATTAATGATTATTAAATATTTATTTATTTATTGTAAACTGTTTGAATGTAATTAATTGTAGCCTGATAGGTAAACTAAATTAATATATGATACTACCGTTTGTGGCAAATCAATTTGGTAATTTGTATTAGAAATTATGTTAACTTAGGACACCTTATGATAACTTTACAAATAACGTATACCTATAGGGAGCATTTTTTGTTTAATTATATAAATAATAGTAACTAAAGGACAGGGATTGGAATCTTTCGGGTATTCGCATTTTAAAAAACATCATTTTTGTATGTCTACAAAAACTACCAAACAGGGGTCTGAACAGGTTTTTTTTAGTTCTGACATTATCCCCATTTTTATTACAGACTTCCAAATGTTTTTGAATTTATGAGACTATACTTATAAATAGTTTGGTAAGAGTAAAGTTTCTCTCAGGTCAAAACTTATTTATTCAGGTTTCTGCTGATACGGAATATTGTATTGGGGTCTCAAGTGCCAGAAAATATATTGTAAACGGATTTTTTTATTGTTCGTTCTCATTCCTGAAAAAAAATAGTTACAACAAAATAACATCTAAAAAAATCAATCAATAAAATAATTTTTCTATGTGTGGAGTATGTCCTGTTCTGTGCACACATTCTGTCATGAAAATAAATACATTCATATTTTGTTGTGTTCTGTATCTAGGGAATATTACTAAAAAGAAATCATCAAAGGCAATTGACAACTTTCTACATTAAATTATGGGTGTATGCGTTAAGATTATGCTGGAAATTATTATTTTTTCTTCTAAAAAGCGTAATGTTATGTTAAGAAAATGTCTATTATTTTTTGTATATTTCGATAAATTATTATTTTCCGTAATATTTTAGCGCTATTTCAAATTAGTTTCACATCATGGTTGGACGCAACGCTAATCGTGAGCACCTTTCGTAGGTTAATGCGATTTTAACGAATACAGAAATTCTAGAAAAGCATATTAATCACATGGAACTATCTATCCAACGGGACGATCAGTATATCTGTATAACCGAACAATATCCACTTGTGTAAACAATTCATTGTAACGTTTCTTTTTAAGTGTATATTACGTTTTATGGAAACATTATTCTAATTTCGAGCGGTAATCTTTACGTATGCCAAATTATGTATTTAACATCGATATCGCAAATTTCAAATAGCTAAATTTATAAATATATCTCTATATATTTAATTCTACATGTCAAAATTGAATAACAAAACAATGATATTATTAATCGGTCGATGGTTTATGAGGTCCGTGATTAATATAATTTTAATTACAAGAACAAATACAGCCTATAGGGGGTGCTATGTTGGAATAAATAGTTACGTTTGACAAAATATATAAAGTGTTTTCACTCAAACTAAACCCAAATTTCACTAGAATGAAACGAGACAGTTTTATCAAATTTTAGATTATTCTATCATCCTTATTTATTGATTTTATTGTTCTTCTAAGAAAGACCTCGATTGAAAAAAATTCCTATTAAACATACCTTGAACAAGCCTTGTTTGAATCCAATTTTTAACGGATTATATTAGTGACATTTTAATTAGCTTCGCTACATATATTTGAGGCATATGGCGTAATTTAAAATCCTAACAATAGGCTATGTTTGATTTAAAACATAGTTTAGAATGTGTAGACATAACATAGTTTATAAATATATTATAATCTTATTGCAAATGAACCTATCGTTTGATACCATATTTCTATTTTTATTCACTTGAGTGTCTCATACGTTTGCTTTTAATGGCGCATTAATACCTGCGATAAAATCAACAATATATCTGTCAACGGTTCATTGAAACATACTACCTATGCAACCTTATAGTGATTTTTACATGAAGTGCCGTGTAATCTTATTTTGATTTTATATGTATGTAATGTCACGCAGATAATTTGCGTGACTCTGTGGTATAATTTAATTGATAGCGTGGAATTTTTACTTAGTACGTAGTTAAGGAAGATCCTGATGCAATCGGTTAGCGCACTTTCTTTGTAAATAGAAAAAGTGCTATTTTCTGAATAAAAATGATGGATGCTAACAAATGTCCTGTGTGCTCTATGGATATCAATTGGAATTCTGATAACAAACTTTTCTGTGTTGTTCCGTGTAAATTTGGACATGTAATTTGCCAAGACTGTTTACAACCAATTTCGCAATCTGATCAAAATTCTGTAGATGGGAAAAAATGTTGGCAATTCGTTGAGGACTGCAAAGCATCATTTTACGTGTCCAGAGTGTCAGGATATTTGCCATTTATAAAAAACGATTTCGGCAAAGTTCATAAGATGCCTAGAGGTCAACAAATTTCGAGACAGCTTATTCAACGCAGATACGATTTTGAAAGAGTCATAACTCTTTCAAACTTGATGAATTTATTTGGTAAGAACTTGCTATTGAGAAAGGATTTTCCCTTTTTTCAGCTGCCTATAATTTCTACAATATATAATTTTTATAATTTCTAAATTTCTACAATCGATTCTTAATGTTGCCTTTTCATTTTCATCTTTTAGTCAAATCTGTGCTTTGTTTGGACATATTTTCAGTCTCTTTGTTCTGTATAACTCAACTATTATAAATTTGGCATTGCTTGCTTGCACCGAATGTGCAGTTATATTTTGGCTGTTTTCTGTAAGTTTTTTCATTTTCGTTTCGATTGAAGAATATCTGTTTATTAAACGAATCGATAGAGAGTTGTCAATTTTTAAAAATAATTATGAACATCTGTTCGTGCAATTTTCTGAATTTGCACACTTATTAAAACCATGCAATACAATTTTTTCACAAAATGTATATAATTTTCAATTAATTATTCGGAAGACGTTTTTGATATCAACTCTGAAATTGATTCTCATATTTTCACCTTATTTAGTTATTTATGCAAGGTTTTTATTAGGGTTTTTTACTGAAAAATTGTGTTGTCTATTGGACTGATTGCCCAATTTTACTTCACTTATAATCAAAGAAAAAAATCACATCTATTGCTATCAGGACCATTATCACAAAGTGTTAAAAATGTAACTGAAGAGTTGTTTATTCAAGCGAAGAAACTCAAATTTCGTGTTTATGAAAAATGGAATTAACACAATTGTTTACATTTTCACTTTGTTTGTGTATGTTTTGGTCCTATGTGTACTGTACGTCAAACAATGATATTATATACTCATATTTTTATTTGTAATTTTCAAAAATATTGTTTTAAAATGTTATAGTATTTCTCATTGTACAATATTTATGTCAATATTTCTTTGGTTGATTTTACTTCGAGTTGTTTATGTACTAATATTTAGTACTATTGTTTAAATAATTAAATATTTTTTTGATTTGTTCATATTATGATAACAATCTCTGTAATTTTTTAAAATTTTCAATGGATATTTAATTTTTTTAATTTAAATGGATATATAAAAAAATTCAAATAAATGTATTTGGACAATTTTTTTCTCTACACATTATAATTTACAATTTGCACATTAGTTTTAATAGTCAGCGTTCATTCTAATTTCTTTGTTTTGCTTTATAATTGATTAAGGACAATAGATTAATTTGATTAGTTATAAAAATGGTTAATACTTAAATTAGTAACTATTAACCATAATCATTACATACACCATATTAATTACAGGAATAGGGGCTGAAGCGCCATAAGTTAAACAAAAGTTACAAAAGACTAGAATTACTCGAACACAAGAAACCAATTGGGAGAGGCAAAACAAACAGAATTCTATACAGCTACATACTATAACATTAACGGCAAGTTTTAATGTTGGGAATATTGATAGAAAAGTGATGATAGAAAGGCAATTGAGGTTATAAACGAGTGGGCGGAATTAAGTTCAATGTCAGCCGAGTGAAAATTCTGGTTAAACCAATGTTTTGATTATTTTAATTACGAGACTTGGTATCATTATGAGCCTGCTCGATAATACATTTATAATTTGAATTAGTGCACATTTAAATAACACTGCAATAGGTGAAGTCAGCATTATGGCTCGTAGCTTTTAATATTAGTTAAACTATTACTTTCTTTGATTCTTGTTTTAAAATTTCTACCTGCCTCTACTACATGGTATTTTGTAATTGTTGTCATATGAACTGCTTTGAATGGAGATTTTGAACTGCTCACATATTTATAGATGATCTCCGAAATATTAAGCTATAACTTTTATATTCTAAATTCAGTATAGCATTCCAGCCCTCATTTTAATTAATTTAATCAGGTCACTTCATGACGTCAGCAATTATTGCTGGAATTCAAAGTTTCACAAAATAATAATAATCGTTGCTTAAGTTATTACTGTCGACTTCTTTAATATAAAGCAGCAAGTTATAATATATTTTTTAATTTAAAAATTATAGAACCTTCTGGTCTGTCAGGAAGACACCTTCTGGATATTAAGGAGACTTAATTTCATGATAATTTAAAAATAAATATGTAATGATCAAAATTTGCAATAAATGGTGTTTCTACTTATTGTGTACTATTTTTAACTTCTTGCACATTGGACCAGCTACACCTAGAACTTCGTAACATGCGAAAGATAGCCTTCAGATGAATGGTATATTATATATACGTACATCTTATGCATATAAAACCAAGTTCACAGGTATTTTATTATTAAACAAGCATTGGGAACTGGGCATAATACCTTCCAAAACATACAGACCTTCGAAATATAGTGTTTGGGTGATGGTTTAAATCTGTAGCTTCTAAATACTAATTTCATAACTAATATATTACTTAAAAAATATGTGCAGCCAAATCAACTTCTGTTATTATCTTTTGTATAAATGTTTGCATAGAATGTATTACGATAAGTTTGAACAAACTACTTTACTAGACTAATTTACTAATTGGAGACTTTCAGTATTTTGTATTGACTGTTTTTTGTATAACTGTGCAATCGACAAATTTTAATATTTTAAAGTAAAAAGCAATATGGATACATTTGATTGTTTAAAACCAAGATCCAAATTTTTGTTACTTTGTTCGAATTGAAATCTTTTCTGTTGTTGTAAATTGTGTTTTATTAATAAAATAACTCTAACATTACTTAAAAGTTGATCGGTTACGTAATAATGCGCTGTTCAGACGCTAATATATATTTTAAATGTCAATGAAAAGATAATATTGTCTCTCCTTTTAAATGAAATGTTCTAGTTTTATTAGAAAGTAAATGTTTGTTACTGATAAAACTATTTATTTAGTTCATGTTTTGTCTATGCAATAATTGAAAAAGAAAATGCTCCATTATTGTTTTAAACAAATAGTTGTACTAATATAATTCTTCTGTCTTTTGCTTTTGAAATGTCTGCATTACTAAATATATTTTGGCTCTTGTTACCAAACATTGATAAAATTTCACTATCAAAATATGTTTTTAAGAAGTGTGTTGTATTCAATTTTGACCATTTTATATAAGTAACGGTTTTTCCTATAACCTTTTATAACCCTGTATAAATGCTCTTTCGTTGATTATAATTTTTATGAATAAGGTTAATAAAATATTTTAATTTATTTGTAATTTATGGTTTAGGCTATAAATATTGCTTTCTTATTATCACTATAGGCTACTACTTTTTATCGATTATTTTTAGTTTTTTTAAATTCTAATAGTTTTTAATCAGATGCAATCACAACAAACTGCATTATATCTAATATTAACTATGGATAGAAAAAAATATTAACAAATATTAAATTAAAAAGAAAGCTACTCTTTTTCAACTTTTTCATGGTGTAAATTCCTGCTATGTTATTGAAAATATTTCATGGTGAAAGATGCACAGCTGGAATGTTGAGATGTTCATACTGATGAAATTTATGATTTAACTTTGAAAAATTATTCGGACAACAGAGTGTATGAAGAATCAAATATAATAAGACTTTAACATACTATCAAGTGGCACAGTTGATGATCGTTGACCCCCCTTACCCCCTCTCACCCCCCCCCTCTTCACTGTAATCAGTATCTCGACTGGTTGAAGATATCGATCCATGACAACCTTCGCCAACTGCCGCACGCTCCCAGTGTTCAGATGACCGATGTTGGTCCTGATTTCATCGATTTATTTGAGAAGGAGGAGGAGGAAGACCGGTGAGTGTGAACTTCAGAAGTATTCGAGCTGCCTTTTTAGATCATTTTGATTAATCAAAGAATATAACTTCCTGTTTTTATGGACAGTTCCCTTTTTACATATTTTAATTAATTTATTTTCGCGAACTCGTGCATAATATTATGGTATAGTCAATACCCGAAATAAGCCTGAACACGTTGTGATTGGTAAATACCCGTTCAGTCAAAATTGATTGTACAAATTTTCGCCCATTGTCTGATTGAAGAATATGGGGTGTGCCATTTTCACTATTTTTTAAAATTAAGTGGCATGCGTCTTCTTTACCGTCCTCGTCTTCAATTGTCTCTCAAGGTTAAATGTTTAATCAGATGATCATTCATTATGAAACGATATTCACCGTCTCTTGACTTTGCCTGTTAATCAATTCAACTTGATGTCTTGAGTTCCAATCATTTGATCTAGTAGGCTTGACGATAATTTACTTCCGAAATTTGTACTTTATTTTAAATTTGGCATTTTAAATGCATATTCATAATCAATTTTGGCCGAACGAGAATTGAATAATCACATCGCGTTCTGACTTATTTCCGGTATTGGCGGTAACAAATACACGTATATTATAATAATAATATTCTATGTAGATAATATAGAAAAATGGTTCATTGATTAAATATTTTACAAAAACTTTTTTTTGTGCAACCCTAAGAAATCTTGTTTATATATTTTTTCAAATTCACTTGAACAATTTAATCTATATAATTCACTTTCAATTGTCCTCTCCTCCTTTTAGAGAGACCCACTCAAATACGAGGAAAGATGATGACAAAGAAAACTCAAGGAGCTGAAAATGGGAATATGCACAATGTACATCCTGACATAGAACTGTTCTCCACACTAAATCATTCACTATAGCTACTGTTGGTTTGTACAGAGAATATTGATCCATCACTCATATTTCGTTGTATCATGATGTCATAATTTCTGTTGTGTATATGCTACGTACGTATGACCGTTTGAAGCTCTGGGATAGTTTTTAAACTCTGTTATTCCCTCCTAACATGAAAAGGATTTGGACCAGAGAGGCGCATTTCAAAGTGATACTTTGAAAAAATGAGATAATAATTGCGTGTGAAAGATTTATTGATTTACAAAATGTCACAATTTTTGAGTAAACTCTGTAAATATTTTTATAATTAGCTGTAACTTGTATATCTGTATGTTTAATCGTTTCTAGATTTGTATTTATTATAGTGTTATTCGATTATATTGTAGACTGTTGCCAGTCCTCTGAACTTCGTTTGAATATAACGGTTGTTTAATTCTACCTATAGGTAATTAGAATTTACCTCTGCTCAGGAAATGTAAATAGAATCGTGTAGTCATACTGATTTAGATATTTTCTATGTTTTCAATCTAGCCCACTCTATTTTCTGTTTCCATAGCGATGGCTCTGTAGATACTTGGAACAAATATTCGTGGTTTTATATATTTATATCTGTACAGTGCTAGAAGCAAGGTTAGGGTGTGCAAACAATTTATTTATTTGTTGATATGGAATCAAGTCGTTTTTACAGTTTTGTAAACAAAAAACTTGAAAGTAAGTGACCACTACAACCTCTGTATGTTTGCCATATATGCATTTAGCTAGACTACGTGGTTACATGTAAATATGTGAATTGTTAATGAAATCTATTTGATTCCTTCTCTCCATCGTAGGTTTAAACAGTTAATTTTCTGTAATGTTTAGCGTACATAAACGATGTGTATTATTTTTTTGTAAAACGTACTGTATGTATGAATTATATATATGTTTGCTCTCATTACCAATTTTAAATAACTTATTGTACTAATGATGTGTTTTCCCTTCTGAATGTTGTCTATATAGCAAAACACTCAATTTTTGACTCAGTGGAACTCTGACAGTTTTATAAATTACTTATTATATCTTATGTATATATCTATAAAATGTCATCTTTATTCTTAATATTTTTTTAACATATTTATATTGTTGTGTAAATAGCTACGCGTATTCAATTATAGTATTATGTTACATTGTACTATGAACATTGTTGTTAAATGTATCTGCTCCGCTTGTTTTTTAAATATTGCATGTTGTAGTATTGTTATACATTGGTTTTATTTATTTCTCCTTTTACGAGGTTCAACCTTGGGTATATTTAACATATTTGAATACATTCTCCAATGTTAACTTTTAAATTCGATCGTCTATAAAAGTGTCACCCTTTTTTATTTTTGCGTTATGATTCTTATATATTGTAGTTATAATAATTATGTTTCCATCCTTTCTTTGGGACAGCTTTTTTTAATTAAATTATTTTTTAAGTTTATCGGTCGAATATATATAATTAAGGAGTATACTTTGCTACGAAGGATGTGTTTCTAATTACCACAATTGTTCCGATAATTCACCATCTATCGTTTGAAAGTGATCTAAAATATGGAATTGATGTACTGTATTTACAAAAAATGAACGCAAGCCTGCCGATGAGAAAAGGAGGTTAGACAAATAGATAGGGGTTAAATTTAATTCCCCGCCTTTATGAAACCGTTGGATTAACTTGGTTACCATTTGTCCATATTGGCTATAACAGTTGTAATTTCTTCTACTATTTAAAAGTGATGAAAATTGCACCAAAAAGAATTCAATATGTTCGTCATATTTACGTAAGGAGTCAAAATGGGCAGAGGAGAATATCGATTTGTGTTTAATCTATATTTTCAAATTTGCTGTTAACGGTTAGTGTTCAAGAACTAAGTGACCTGTTTTGGAATTGAAATCTACGTATGAATGTACAATATATACAATCCACATTCCCTTGCATCGCTTGTATTTTTTCGATATTATCCATGATTGTGTCCGAAACAAATTATTAATTTTATTGACCTTGCTTTATATATTTCTTTCTGGCCAACCTACTCCGCCCTTATAACGTTGAATAATAGATCATCGAACCCCCTACCCATCCCTCATTAAGTGTTTTTATAATATATGTGAACAACCCCAATAAGGATGTATTTTGAGAAAATATGCTTATAAAAATTAGTTTATTTGAAATACTGCAAATGAGATAAGAATGTAAACAGGGCTGAAATTGAGCTGAATTCAAAATGTGGTGAAACATAAAATTTAAAATATATTTTAAAAGAAATAGGTTTATAATTATTTTATTTATTATTACACGGAGACCATGGGTCGTACGTTCAACACAAACAGACACAAAATGACAAAGAAATAAAATTA